>SRSM01000426.1:0-28040 GCA_019593545.1 Apocynum venetum
ATAAACTAAGAAGATTGTTTCAACTTCAAAACCTCTTGAACTTGTTCATATGGATTTATTTGGTCCTATGAGGACAATGAGCCTTGGTGGAAAATTGTATGCTTATGTGATAGTTGATGACTTCTCTAGATTTACTTGGGTATTATTCTTGTTGGGCAAAGATGAAGCTTTGGAGCTTTTGTCAAGCTTTTTAAACAAGTACAAAACACCATAGGTTGCAAACTCATCTCCATTAGAAGTGATAATGGTAGAGAATTTTGCAATATTAACTTCACTAAACTGTGTGATGAGAATGGAATTTCTCACAATTTTTCTGTTGCTAAAACTCCTCAACAAAATGGTGTCGTTGAGAGGAAAAATCGTACGTTACAGGAAATGGCCCGTTCTATGCTATGTGAAAATAATTTGCCAAAGTATTTTTGGGCTGAAGCTGTAAACACCTCTTGCTATATTATAAATAGAGTGCTTCTTAGACCCCTTGTGAAGAAAACCCCCTATGAACTTATGTTTGGCAAAACTCCTTCTATTTCTTACTTCAAGGTCTTTGGTTGTAAATGTTTGTTTTAAACGTCAAAGACAATCTTGGTAAGTTTGATAAGAAATCCGATGAAGGTATATTTCTTGGCTATTCTTCAATAAGAAAAGCTTATCGTGTGTATAATAAGAGAACTATGATTATTGAAGAAGTTATTCATGTTGTTTTTGATGAATCTAACATCTATTTGCCAAGAAATGAGATTGAAGGTGATATTCAAGAAATACCTTTGAAGTCAATAAATAAGGATGCTGCTCAAACAAATGAAAATCCTTCAACATCAAAGGATGAGAATAGAGAAGTCCTTGAAAATCAAGAATCTATCTCACTTGAAGAAGGAACAAAGTATGATCTTCCAAAAGAATGGAAATATGTTCACAACCATCCAAAGGATCAAATCATTGGTGATCCAAATGAAAGGGTAAGAACTAGAAGATTTTTTACAAATTTTGTTGATGATTTTGCATTTTTATCTCATTTAGAACCTAGGAACATTGATGAAGCTCTTAATGATGATTTTTGGATTATTGCCATGCAAGATGAGTTAAATCAATTTGAAAGGAGCAAAGTATGGGAACTTGTACCTAGACCTTCAAATCTTACTATTATTGGTACAAAATGGGTTTTTAGAAATAAACTTGATGAACATGGTATTGTAACTAGAAATAAGGCTAGACTTGTTGCTCAAGGATATAATCAGGAAGAAGGTATTGATTATGATGAGACCTTTGCTCCAGTGGCTAGATTAGAGTCCATTAGAATGTTACTTGCATTTGCTTCCTTTAAAGGTTTTAAATTATTTCAAATGGATGTCAAAAGTGCTTTCTTAAATGGTGTCATTCAAGAGGAAGTATATGTTGAACAACCTCCTGGTTTTATTCATGAATCATATGTAAATCATGTGTACAAGCTCTCCAAAGCCTTATATGGTTTAAAGCAAGCACCAAGAGCTTGGTATGATAGACTCAGCAATTTTCTTATTGAAAAAGGTTTTTCTAGAGGTATAGTTGATACTACTCTCTTTATTAAAAATAAAGCTCATGATATTTTGATTGTTCAAATATATGTTGATGATATTATTTTCGGAGCTACTAATGAAAATATGTGCAAAGATTTCTCTAAGACTATGCAGGATGAATTTGAAATGAGCATGATGGGTGAGTTGACATTTTTCCTTGGATTACAAATTAAGCAAGCAAAGGAAGGTACTTTCATTAACCAAGCCAAGTACACAAAAGAATTACTGAAGAGGTTTGGAATGGCTGATTCAAAGGAGATTGATACTCCTATGGCCACATCTATTAAATTAGACAAAGACGAGAATGGTAAGATGATTGACCAAACTATATACAGAGGAATGATTGGTAGTCTTTTGTATTTAACTGCTAGTAGACCTGATATTATGTTCTCTGTTTGTCTATGTGCTAGATTTCAATCATCTCCTAGAGAATCTCATTTGATTGCTGTGAAACGTATTCTTAGATACTTAAAGGGGACGATAGATTTTGGTTTGTGGTATCCAAAATCTATGTCTTTTGAGCTAGTAGCATTTACTGATGCAGATTATGCAGGTTGTAGAGTAGAACGTAAGAGTACTAGTGGTCACTGTCAATTTCTTGGTTACTCTTTAGTTTCTTGGTATAGTAAGAAACAAGCTTGTGTCTCTCTCTCTACCACTGAAGCTGAATACATTTCTGCTGGTAGTTGTTGTGCACAAGTTTTATGGATGAAAACCACCTTGCAAGATTATGGCTTGAACTTTGATTGTACCACTATCAACTGCGATAATACTAGTGCCATAAATCTGACAAAGAATCCTATACAACATGCAAAAACTAAGCATATAGATATTAAACATCATTTTTTACGTGATCATGTTTTAAAAGGTGATATTGTTCTTGAGTTTGTTCCTACGGATGATCAATTAGCTGATATTTTCACAAAGCCTTTGGCTGAGAAAAGGTTTTGTTTACTTAGAAAACTTTTAGGTATTGGTACGTTTGATTTCTAACTTGTGCGTTTTTATGAAGTCAGTCAAATATATGCTTTTGTGCATTGTTTTGGATAACACCATTGGCAGGTGCGGTCGACCGCAAGCTAGAAAATAATCATCCACAGAACAGACAGTGGACTTGAGGATGATCATGACAGGATGACCGGTCGACCGCAGATTCAAAGTATCGACCGGAGAGGTTCCAGTGGACGTGCGGACGATACACTTATCAAATCGTCCGGTCGACCGCAGATTAAACACATCGACCGAAAATGTTCCAGAAAATTTGCGGACGACTCAAATTAAAACTTCCGGTCGACCGCAGATTAAATTTATCGACCGAAAATGTTCCCGAGTTACAAAAATCAAGGTGCGGACGATACTGCGGACGACGATCCGGTCGACCGCACATCTGTAGACCGTTACAAATATGCCTCTTTCGGACGCAACTTTTCATTTTCCAATCATCCCCACCTCTTCATTTATCAGCCGCAACTCTTCAAACTCTCATAACCCACGAACAATCCACCATAAATACACTTCATTTCTTCCCCAATTCATACATTCATCCTACATATCCTTGTTTGCTGCATTTGAAAACCCTAGAAATGGCAAAAACTCAAAGTGACAAGGGGAAAACACAAATGGTTCAAGATGTTCCAAAGAAGAAGAGAACCATGCAAGCTTCTTCTCAACTCTTCAGGAGCAAGCATCATGAGGATCGTTACAATGATTACCTCAAAAATCGTCAAGTAATTTCTGGGAGCACCATTGATAGGTATGAATTTCCCTTTGATAGAATTCTTACCTATATGGCTTGGCAAGGATGGGATAATATAATTGATCATGAAGAATCCTTGTATACTGATCTTGTATATCAGTTTTATGCTAATCTTGAAGAGGTATTAGAAAAGAAGGGAGAGACAACTATAAGGACTCTTTTTGTTTCAAGGGTCAATGGGATAGATATAAAATTTACTTCCATTGGTTTAGATGAAATCTTAGAGATACCTATAGATGGGATTGAGTATTTTAATACTCATCACAGAGTAAATCATAAGGATTTTTCTACTGAGGGTTTTGAGAAGATATTCACTAAAGGAAACTCTTTTGTAAACTTAGTCAAGAGAGAGGCCAATGTGTTTAGTTTTGAACATCGAATTCTTCATCATATGTGCACTAATATCTTCATCCCCACTGAAGGCCATAAGACTACTGTCACGTTTATGCATATGTTTCTTATGTATTTGTTGGTGAAGAGAATCCGGGTGGATTTTGGTTACATTATGGTACACCACATGATGGCTACCATTGAGAAGGGCAAAGGTGTTCCGAAAAGCTTACCCTATGGACGGTTATTAACCAAAGTTTTCCGCCATTTCAACGTCCCATTTCCAGAACTGAAGGGGACAAAACATGTGCCTAAGTTCAACTTTGCTTCTTTTAAAAGAATGCAAGCGTTATGTCTCAATGGTACATGGGATTTGAAGAAAAATATGACTTCGGAAGAGATCATTGTGGCAACAAAGGAGACAGCAAGGTTGATGGGAAAAGAACCACCGATAATTCTTCATGAAGACGACCTTTCTGGCGAAGGTGAAGACTCACAAGGAGTGAAAAGATCACTTCATCTAGATGAGGAAGAAGATGTTCCTCTTGAGGCTCCAGATTTGAAGAGGGCAAAAGGTAAAGAAAAAGTTGGAGAGGAAGATGTATCCACTCCAAAACCTGCCATTTGGGGTGCCCTGGAAGAAATCTCTTCTCAGATTGGCTCCATGTTTAGCACATTTGACAATCATTTCAAGACACTTCACTCCAAGATCGACGACCTGGCATCAAGGGTGGAGTACCATGGCATTGAGATCATCAACATCAAATTTCATCTAGAGGCACTACATGGCATTCAGGTTGACGTTTCTACACCACCACCTTCACATGATATGCCCCCGCCTGATGAGCAGCCTACTGGACCATCCTCTTCCACAGCAAAAGTTTATATGCGACGACCTAGGAGATAGTGTTTTTCTGCACTTATTGTACTTTTGTTTTATCCAGACAACTTATCTCTTGTTTGTATTCTTAACTCTATTTTTTATATATTTTTCCCCATGATGACTCCTTGGTAGTTGAGGGATCTTATTGTTTAAATTAACTTAGTTCTATCCTTTCTATCCATTCTTTTTGAATGATGACAAAAGGGGGAGAAAAACTACTGTTGATTGCAATATATAAATGTCGTGAAACTAACTTTTTTGTTTCAGGAATTTCTGAGATGAACTTAAATGCTCAAACTCATCAAAATCAAGAGAAAGGAGAAATAGCTCTAAAAGGTTAAGTATGGCTATCCTTGGTTTAAAGGTTATATATTTCTAAGTTTATGCTATATTGAGATTGAAGGAGAATGGGAATTGTGCGTTGGTGGCCGGGTTGGCTTTATGTGCGATTTTATGTGTTATCTCATCTCTTTTGCATTGTTGAGTTTGTATTGTGATATTGAATTTTATAAGAGTTACAAAGGAAACTCTGTCAAATTTTTTACAAAACTGATGTATATTGATAGGGGGAGCTTTATAAATGTTTTTATAGTCTATCTATATGCTCTTAAATCTGGAAGGAAGGAGGATACGGAGGTTGGTAGAAAAATAGGCTTCTTTAAGCCTATATAAGCTAGGAAGTGATCTCATATACTTACAATGAATACTTTCATTTTGAGATCCAATATTTATTCGAAAAATGTTACATTCTATATATTTCTTGATATCATCAAACTAAATGGTTATATGCTATATGTGATATCTTACAAATACCTAGCATATTGTAAGGGGGAGCATTTTACAATGCTTGATACATATTCTATAAACTCTTCCTTACTTTGAATCCTTGCACTTAATTGTTATATTCATCACATTGCATCAATATTTGTCATCATCAAAAAGGGGGAGATTGAAAGCCTTAAAGCTTTTAATATCTTAGTTTTGATTAAATGACAAACATTGATAAGGACTAATGGCTTTATTGTATTAGTGATGATCTTTTAGGATTCATATATCTAATCCTTACAAGATCAAAGTTTCAAATCTTCAGGAAAGAGCTTTTGATGTCAAGCCTTGAAGATAAGCGTTTCTGGATTAGATAGGATCTAGAGGTGTAGCTTTAATTCTTTATTTATCTTTGGTTATCTCTAGGTCTATCCCTTTGAGTAATGAGTTCTATAGGTTGCTCAATAAGAGTGAAATGATTTTCAAAATGCATTTCATTTAGATAAAACATGAGTTGGGTATTTGAAATGATTTTCAAAATACATGCACATACTTCAAAATTCATAAAATATAGTTTGCAAACTCTTAGAGTTGTTTGGGAACTTGTTCTGCATAGTTTTAATGCATTTGTGGTCGACCTGACAAAAGTGTGGACGACCACAAATCATGCGGTCGACCAGACTTCTCAGAGTATCGTCCGCAGGCTGTCCAGAGTTCTCTGGAACATTTGCGGATGATGGTGCGGACGACCCTCTTGATTTGCGGTCGACCGCACTTCTCCTGAGTGGGATTCAAACAGCCATTTTTATGACCGTTGGTGCATACATATAAATACCCAATCGTTTAAACAACTCAGGATTATTACTTTTTGAGCAAAAATCTGATCCTAACACTTCATAGAACCTCTGGAGATTATTTTGAAACCAAATCTTAACATTCATATTGTGAAATTCATCAAAGTGAGATTTATACAAAATCATTGGGGTTCTTGAGCAACTTACAAGAAAACATTACTCAAAGAGGTATTTATGCTTTACATTGATATATCTTCACATTAAGGTGATTTCATATATCAAACTCTTCTTATTCATATCTTGATTGATTTGTTCAAGGTTGCATTGAGCTTAAAACTCTAAGGGTTAGAGTGAGCCTTGAACCATAGAAAACTGTGTTTGTGTTAAGAGCTTCTTTTTCATTAATTGTTGTAATAGAGAAAGGTGTGTAGACAAGGTTATATTGTAAAACTCAAAGTGTTGAGTGAACCTTGGTTGGTTAAGAGGTTTATGTTGTAAAACCCTAAGGGAATTGGGTGAGCCTCTATTGTATTCTCTCTTACTATATTAGTGAAAGGTTTTGTGAAATCCTTGAGTAGATAGCTCAAGGTAGTGGATTAGGTTTTGTTGGATAAACCGAACCACTATAAATCTTTGTGTTCATTGCTTCTTTTCTTGAACTCATCTTTTCATACTTTGGTTGAACACCAAGTGTTTGATATTTGTTATCTTAGAAAGCTTGTTTAATTTAAAGAGGAAAAATCGGTTAAAACCTAATTCACCCCCCCCTCTTAGGTTTTTCAGTCTTAATTTTATAAGTGTTGGTCTTTTAGGATTTTATGTCTAATCCTTGCAAGATCAAAGTTTCAAGTCTTTAAGAAAGATCGGATGTTATCTAGCGTTGAAGATAAGCGGTTTTTGGATTAGATAGGATCTAGAGGTATAGTATTATTTTATACATCCTTAGATATCTCTAGATCTGCCTCTATGAGTAATAAATTCTATAGGTTGCTCAATTATAGTGAAATGGTTTTCAAAATGCATTTTATTTAGATAAAAAATGAATTGGGTATTTGAAATGATTTTCAAATTACATGCACATACTTTAAATTTCATAAAATGTATTCCACAAACTCTTGGAGTTGTTTGGAATCTTGTTTTGCACAGTTTCAATGCATGTGCGGTCGACCTAACTGATGTGTGGTCGACCCCAGATCTTGCGGTTGACCATACCTCTCAGAGTATCGTCCGCTAAATGTACAGAGCTCTCCGGAACACTTGCGGATGATGGTGCGGTCGACCGGACCTCTCAGACTATCGTCCGCTGAATGTCCAGAGCTCTCTGGAACACTTGCGGATGATGGTGCAGACGACCTTTCTAATATGCGGTCGACCACACTTCTCCTGAGTGAGATTCAAACAGCCATTTTTATGACCGTTGGTGCATACATATAAATACCCAATTGTTTAAAAAACTAGTAATCACGACTTTTTGAGCAAAAATCTGATTCTTACACTTGATAGAACAACTTGAGATCATTTTCAAACAAAAATATAACATTCACATTGAGAAATTCATCAAGTTGGGATTGATACTAAATCATTGGGGTTCTTGAGCAACTTAGAGGATAATATTACTCAAAGAGGTATTTATGCTTTATATTGATATATCTTCACATTAAGGTGATATCTATATCAAACTCTTCATTTACTTATCTTGTTTGTTTTGTTCAATGTTGCATTGAGCTTAAAACTCTAAGGGTTAGAGTGAGCCTTGAATCATAGAATATTGTGAGTGTATTAAGGGTATCTATTTCATTCATTGTTGTATTAGAGATAAGTGTGTAATCAAGGTTATATTGTAAAACTCATAGTGTTGAGTGAACCTTGATTGGGTAAGAGGTTTGTGTTGTAAAACCCTAAGGGAATTGAGTGAGCCTCTATTGTAATCTCTTATACTAAATTAGTGAAAGGTTTTGTGAAATCCTTGAGTAGATAGCTCAAGGTAGTGGATTAGGTTTTGTTGGATAAATCGAACCACTATAAATCTTTGTGTCCTTTGCCTATTTCTTGATCACATTATTTCACACACTGTTTGAGCACCAAGTGTTTGTTATTTGTTATCTTAGAAAGCACTGTTTGTTTTAAAGAAGAAAAATCGGTTAAAACCTAATTCACCCCCCCTCTTAGGTTTTTCAGGGTCAATAGATGAATCTATTGTTGGAGCGCATGAAAGAGATGCATTGAGTAACACATTAGCAATTACCCCATATGTGCCAAGTGTGCAAAAACACTTGAAACTTGCTTCATTTCCAAGACTTGCTTATCGATAGCAGTTTGTTGAGCTTGGATATGTTCATCCTACTTTCTTGTTATTTCAGTGAGCCATGCAACTTCATTGTCTAGAATTTGCCTGTTTCTTTGCAGCTTCAGCTTCTACTAGAATATGACTTTTTTCTTGTAACTTTGATGTTATTCCTTTAAGACCCAGACCACGTGCATATCTTGTCTTTCTTTTTATAACTAAACCATAATGTTATACTAATGGCTGGGATGTAGATGAAATCATTTATTTATTTTTTTTCTCCTTCTTTTTGAAGCTTATTCTGCATTTATATAAAAAATAGCAATTTAACAAAGTAATTTAAAAAAATTCACTAATATAATTTAATTAAAAATTTTATACCATTATTTCTTATCCATTTGGAACCTGAAAATCCTAAAGCTTTTAATGTCTTAATTTTGATTAATGACAAATATTGATGAAGACTAATGTCTTAATTGTATAAGTGTTGGTCTTTTAGTATTCAAATGTCTAATCCATGCAAGATCGAAGTTTCAAGTTTTCAGAAAAGATCGTATGCTATCAAGAGTTTTAAGATAAGCGATTTCTGGATTAGATAGGATCTAGAGATTTAGTATTTTATATTGATATCACTTAGATATCTCTAGGTCTACCTCTATGAGTAATAAATTCTATAGATTGCTCAATAAAAGTAAAACGTTTTTCAAAATGCACTTCATAAAGATAAAACATGATTTGGGTATTTGAAATTGTTTTCAAAATACATGCATATGCTTAAAATTTTATGAAATATATTCCACAACTCTTAAAGTTGATTGGAATCTTGTGTTAGATGCATGTGCGGTCAACCACAGATCATGTGGTCGATTAGACTACTCAACTCATCGTCCGCAGAATGTTCAGAGTTCTCTGGTACACTTACGGATGATAGTGCGGATGACCAGTCTGAGATGCGGTCGACCGCACTTCTCCTGAGTAGGATTCAAACAGTCATTTTTATGACCGTTGGTGTATACATATAAATACTCAATTGTTTGAAAAACTTGAAACAATGACTTTTTGAGCAAAAATCTGATTCTTACTCTTTATAGAATTTGTTAGAAACATTTTGAAACCTTTCTATAACATTTGCATTGTGAAAATCATCCAAGAAGGGTCTTTACTAAATCATTGGTGTTCTTGAGCAATCTAGATAAACATATTACTCAATGAGGTGTTTATGCTTCAAATTGATATATTTTCACATTAAGGTGATATCTATATCAAACTCTTCTTATTCTCATCTTGTAGGTTTCATTCAAGGTTGCATTGAATTTAAAACTCTAAGGGTTAGAGTGAGCCTTGAATTATAGATAATTGTGATTATCTTAAGTGTATCTATTTCATTAATTATTGTATTAGAGATAAGTGTATAATCAAGGTTGTATTGTAAAACTCAAAGAGTTGGGTGAACTTTGATTAGGTAAGATGTTTGTGTGTAAAACCCTAAGGTGAATTTGGTGAGCCTCTTTTGTAATATCTTGTGCTAAATTAGTGAAAGGTTTTGTGAAATCCTTTAGTAGACAGCTCAAGGTAGTGGATTAGGTTTTGTTGGATAAACCGAACCATTATAAATCGTTGTGTTCTTTGCTTTAGTTTTACTAACTACTTGAACACATTATTTTACATACTGTTTGAGTACAAGTATTTGATATTTGTTGTCTTAGAAAACATTGATTAAATTAAGTTAAGAAAAATTGGATAAAACCTAATTTACCCCCCTCTTAGGTTTTTCAGAACCATCCAAGTTCCATCTGACTTTTGTTTGGACGCCTTCCAAACTTTAACAGCATTTGGACATTTATTAGAATCTTTTTCTTTATGAAACAATGAAAAGAAAATAAATAAAATTAATAATTAGTCAAATAAATTTTAATTTGTTAAAAAAATGCAAAGTCAATTTCAAGTAAGCGGATTTTTGTTTACCATCTCATATGCAATTTGAACAATTAACTTTGTGCCTCCAACAGATTTCATTTCTTGATGTTCTCTATTATTTGTGTTCCTTTCACTTTGTTCCTACATATCATTAAATAGTTGAAGTTTAATAAGAACTAAATTTGTACAAAAAAGTTAAAATAAAAAAATTACCTTAAACTTTTGAGTCTCCCATTTGTTTTTAATCAACCATTGCCAATCACCTTCATCAACATCCTTTGGACAATTTTTGCTTTTGAGATGCTTTTGGTACAAATGGTATTGTCTAGTTTTGTATTGTGTTTGAACTTGTTTCATCACGTGGGGTTGCACATTAGTTGAATTTATCCTAAAATGCATATATTAAAAAAAATTAGTGTAATATATAAAAAAAAATATAATAATTATATTTATTAAAATCTTTAAATATTTATTGTACCTTTAGAAATACCCATATTGTCCTGATATCCTCATCAGAAATTTGTTTCCAACTAGCGGCCCGAAATGGTGCAAGTTGTCGAATGCACGTAGTGACTTCTGACTTTAAAATATTAGCATCTTCACCACGTACCCTATATATGGAAGAGGAAATTGGACATCAACATATTCTACTTTAGCTTTCTTATTGGCAAGTTTTGTATTGATGATTACTCCTCGTCCATGTTTTTTATAATTAGCATTTTTTACTAAAAAAGAACAATAAATAATAGAATTCATATTATTATGTAAAAAATAACATTTTGTAAATTTATAATATTATATAAAATATGAATTTTGACAATATATATTTTAAAAATCACAATACCTGTGGAAGCAGCAACTTGCCTTTTTGTTGTAGGTGTGTTATTTGAAATTGTAACTGACGAAGCCTGTCGTACGACTTTTAAATTTAAACCTAACAAATCCTATGTATATAGGGAAAGTAGGGATCGAATCCACAGAGATTTGTCAACTATTAAATTAAAATCATTAATCGGAAAAGGTTTTGGGGTTTTTGAATTTGTGAATAGAATTAAAAAGAAATTTGAAATACAAATGATATAAAAAGCATTAGCACGGAACTAGTATCAAATTATATTTTTCATGGGATTAATTATAGATAAAGATATTATTAAGTAATTGGTTTTAGAATCCCAATCAACTCAGACAGATTCCTATCCTTACAAATTAGATTAATCTCGATCAGTTTAGACAGATTAATCTCTAATTTAATTAAACACCACTACCAACCAGCGTGTACAGGATACTTAATCAAATTGCATTAAGTAAATAAGGCATCACCAACATTAAATTGTATATAATAATCAGCTTAATTATATACAATTTAAATTATATAATTCTGCTACTAATTTAATTCAGCCAAGAGCTGCAACTCAATTAAACTAGAAGATGCTACTTTAATCATTAATACAAGATTAATAATACTAGTTATATAATCACGTTTGTTAACTAGATTGTCAATCCAATTAATTCACATAATTATATTGATTAAAAGAGGAATTATATAAATACTTAATTAATATATATAAGTATATTAAATAAATAAACAAATATATATAAATAAATATTGGATTTATATTAACTAAACAAATTAGACGGTTCAACCGACCATTTAAATAAATTAAACTAAAAGTATGGAGTTTCGGCCTTCTATAAAAAAGAAAATAAAAGACATGAACAAATTAAACTAATTAGCTGGTTCGGCCATCCATTTGCGATATTTAAAACGCATAAAGTAAAAATAATAAAGACTAGACAGGTAAACCGACCATAAGTCCAGTTAAATAAATTCAAATAAAAATTAAGTGTAACGAAAACTATTTCATAATATCATTTATTAATAACTTAACACATATGCTTGCTAACAAAAGGAAATTACTCACAATACATATTTAATAAATATAAGATGAAATTTATGAACATTAGAAAGAAAATTTGAAAGAAATACTCCCCGAAAATATTGAAATTATCCGAACATAATTTCTTGACTAAATTTTACAAAAATACTTGAAAAACTATTTTAAAAATTCTATAAATTATATTAATATGCAGAGAATAATAAAAGAAAGAAATTACAAAAGAAATGGAGCTAAATTGGTGTGTCAAATGAGAAAGAAAGCTAGCATATTTATATGGATATTTCTAGGGGTAAAATTGTCATTTTGACTTCTGGGTATTGTAGCGGGTTGACTTGTTGACGTAAGCAGTGACGTCATCATCGATGGTGATACTATTCACCAGAGTTACTGTTCATTAATTTTTTTTTTCTTCCTCTTTTTATTTCCAAAATGTACTAAAATACACTGAAAAACTTATAAATAAAGAAATATAAAGGAAATGTGAAATATATCCATTAAATAACACAATTAACCGATTTTTAAATAAAATATAGTCATTAAGTAGCATAAAATCAGTTAATTTATGAGTATATCAAATTTTCCCACACTATCTCTTGCTTGTACTCAAGCAAAATATAAACACAAAATATACAGGTATAAATAACTTAAACAATATTAATAAGGTAACAAATTGTTATATTAATTTCAATACAACTTTCACAATTAACCCCCTTTTTATTTGAAAATCAATTGTGCTTGTGTGCTTGAATATCATTTACAAGTTTAACATTAATATTCAAAGTTAACAAAATGTGACTCTGAAAAACAAAAAATCCTTGATTTTTTTTATTTTAAACTTGATATCAATATAATGAAAAGATAACAACAAAGTCACTATGTAAATAAAAATACATTCTTAGTTTCTCAACACAACTTATAAACTTGTAAAGTCACATACTCTCCACTAATGATGAAAATTTTGGTCGATTTGGATTAAATAGGACTTTTAAGCTTGTAATGTTAAGTTTGGAATTTGGCTACAAACAAATGATAGAAATATACAAAATATTTCAACAGTGTAAATTGAGAATGAATTACACCTCTTTGAAGAAAACCTTACCCATAATATCTTTTCATTTCTTCTTTTTTTGTTTCATACTTTTTTTTTAAGAGATCATATCTATGAGCTTTTTACCTTTTGGTTCTTTTTTACTATATCTTGTAATCCTTTATTAGTAGTGCTAATAACTTTTCAATACAGATTAACACGTGATTAATACATTCTCAATAAAGTATCTTGATAGAAAAGTAATAAGCAAGACTATTTATCAAAGAAATTAAATGGTAATGAAATCATTCATGGATGTTGGCTCAAAGTAGGATCGAGGGATATATATATATATATAAGTATGGTTCGTTCAGAAAGGCTCAAACTATCAAAAAAGACCTTATGTCATCCCCAAATCAATTAAGATCTTAATTAAATTTCATCTCAAGCATGTGAAAGAACAAGTTCTAGCGTGTAGAGAGTGACCTTAAATGTACTAAAACACACAGTAAACGTACATTATCATCAAATCACAATACTAATGTTTTTAACTTTGGATTTCATAACAAAAATGACTTAGCCACATTAGTTAAATAAGAATATTTTTGTCAAATTACAAAGATATTCAATTGATTTATTCGAAAAGATTTTACAGAAAGGGGTACAATTATAAAAGAATTGAAAAATTTAACACAAAATTACATAATATCTTAAAAAGTTATAATACATGCATGTTTATTCAACAAAACAACAAATTATTAAAAACAATGTTTTTAAAGGTGTGGATCAAGAATCAAATGAGTTTAATCACTTGACTCTTTCTCAAACCACCCCCCATATTTGGGGATTACATTGTCCTCAATGTAAAAACACACAAAGTTTGAAAAACAACAACATTATTCCACAACTTTTAATAAAAAGAAAATAACACACATTTATTTAAAAAGAAAAACTTGCAACTTTAATGGTTGTTACCGAAAATTGACTATTTAATTGGAGGTACTTCTGGATCTATCTCTGGTACAAAAACTACTAATTCATCCAATGGCTCATTGGTTGTGGGTGCAGATACAATTATTCTTCGTGCTAATAAACCAATTGGTTTAGTGCGCAGTTTCATGTTAAACCAGAATGTTAAATTGAACAAGCATTCTAATACTTCATATCCTCTTGGGATTACTATGAAAGTATCACAGTTATGC
The DNA here is from genome assembly GCA_019593545.1 of Apocynum venetum. Taxonomy (NCBI): domain Eukaryota; kingdom Viridiplantae; phylum Streptophyta; class Magnoliopsida; order Gentianales; family Apocynaceae; genus Apocynum; species Apocynum venetum. The sequence continues at coordinate 14,410 of SRSM01000426.1, forward strand.
AACATGAGTGTCATGCGTTCATAAAATGATTTTGTTTGCACCTCATGACCAATTGTTCTGCCATATACTTTTTTTAGAGTGGGAATTACACTTACTGCGAGAACTTTGCCTGGCTGATTTGTTTCAATATGAACCAGTGTTGGTATGGCTGGTGTGCTTGAGCAACCTCTCCAATTAATTCAGCATTTTCTCCTCCATATACTAGACCAATCTTTCAATGAGTTAGTACTCTTCCCAATTGGATAGCAGCAGTTAGATGCAAAATAGTAGTACCCACGGTCGTTCCTCCAAAGACTGCGATGTTTGTTAGACTTCTTATTGATGGATGATGCACTCATAAATTAACTGATTTTTATACTATTTAATGACTATATTTTGTTTAAAAATCGGTTAATTGTGTCATTTAATTGATATATTTCACATTTCCTTTCTATTTTTTTGTTTATAAGTTTTTCAGTGTATTTTAGTACATTTTGGAGATAAAAAGAAGAAGAAGAAGTGAAGATGCAAAAAAAAAAAAAAAAAATCGATGAACAGTAACTCCGGTGAACAGTACCACCGTCGATGATGACATCACTGCTTACGTCATGAACAGTATCCGTCGGCTGGTCAAAGTCAACAAGTCAACCTGCTACAGTACCAGAAGTCAAAATGACCATTTTACCCCTAGAAATTTCCCTATAAATATGCTAGCTTCATTTCTCCTTTGAGACACCAATTTAGCTCCAATCTTCTTCATTTCTTTTGTAATCTCTTTCTTTTATTATTATCTTCATATTAATATAATTTCTAGAATTTTTAGAATAGTTTTTCAAGTCTTTTTGTAAAATTTAGTAAAGAAATTATGTCCGGATAATTTCAATATTTTCGGGGAGTATTTCTTTCAAATTTTCGTTCTAATATTTATAAATTTCATCTTATATTTATTAAATATGGATTGTGAGTAATTTCCTTTTGTTAGCAAGTATATGTGTTAAGTTATTAATAAATGGGATTATGAGATAATTTTCTTTGTACTTAATTTCTATTTGGATTTATTTAACTAGACTTATGGTCGGTTTACCCGCCTAGTCTTTATTTATTTTGCTTTATGCACTTTAAATATCGCAAATGGATGGCCGAGCCACCTATTAGTTTAATTTACTTTTATGTCTTTTATTTTTTTTTTATGGAAGGCCGAGCCTCCATACTTTTAGTTTAATTTATTTAAATGGCCGGTTGAACCGCCTAATTTGTTTAGTTAATATAAATCCAATCTTTATATATATATATATATATATATATTTGTATATTTATTTAATATACTTATATTTATATATTAATTAAGTATTTATGTAATTCATGTTTTAATTAATATGATTATGTGAATTAATTGGTTTGACAATCTAGTTAATAAACGTGATTATATAGCTAGGATTATTAATCTTGTATTAATGATTCAAGTGGAATCTACTAATTTAATTGAGTTGCAGCTCTTGGCTTAATTAAATTAGTAGTGAAATTATATAATTTAAATTGTATATAATTAAGCTGATTGTTATATACAATTTAATGTTGGTGATGCCTTTTTTACTTAATGCAATTTGATTGAACATCCTATACACGCTGGTTGGTAGTGGTGTTTAATTAAATTAGAGATCTGTCTGAGCTGATCGGGATTCTAAAACCAATTACTTAATAATGTCTTAATCTATGATTAATCCCATGAAAAATATAACTTGATACTAATTCCTTGCTAACGCTTTTTTTATATCATTTATATTCCAAATTCCTTTTTAATTCTATTCTCTAAAAATACCAAAAACCCCCCAAAACCCTTTTCGATTAATGATTTTAATTTAAGAGTTGACAAATCTCTGTGGATTCGATCCCTACTTTCCCTATCTACATAGGAATTGTTAGGTTTAAATTTGAGAGCCGTACGACAGGCTTCGTCAAATTTTGGCGCCGTTGCGGGGGATTTGTTTTAATTTCTTCTATTAAATTATTAATCTTTTTCTTTTGTTACAAATTTTATTCCTTTGGTGACACCAAACAACAAGTTCATTGTTGTATGCACTTAAGAAGTGGTAAGATCACTGGGGAGGAACAAAGGAGTAAAACACCAGTCGAGATCAGAGAACAAGCTACTGATTTTGAAGAAGACAAAGTAGAAAATCAACCGGATACCCAACTTATTCCTGGTGATATTCTTCCTACTCATCTTTTTAATATGGCTTTGAATCAAAGATCTTTAAAAGAACTCACTGCTCCTACTCTTGATGAACAACCTTTATGCATTATTTTTCCACAAGTTGATGCTAATTTTAAAATGCATACTGGTTTTATACAATGTTTGCCAACATTTAATGGATTACCTGGAGAAGATCCACTTAGGCACATTAAGGAATTTCATGTTATTTGCACTAATTTGAAACAAGAAGGTACAAGAGATGAAGTTATTAAACTGCGTTCTTTTCCTTTTAGCTTACAAAATAGTGCAAAAGATTGGTTATATGATTTGCCTTCAGGATCTATTCAAGATTGGACTGGTATGCAAAGAGCTTTTCTAGCTAAATATTATCCTGCATCTAGAACTGCAACAGTCCGAAAAGATATAAGTGGCATAAGACAACAAACTGGTGAAACATTGTATGAATACTGGGAAAGATTTAAAAGATTATGTGCTAGTTGTCCTCATCATCAAATACCTGAACAATTATTAATTCAATATTTTTATGAGGGTTTGATTTCTTATGATAGGATGACAATTGATGCTGCTAGTGGTGGTGCTCTTTCAGATAAAACCCCACAAGCTGCACGTGAATTAATAGCTAACATGGCTGCTAATTCACAATCTTTTAACACCAAGAATGATACTGTCAGGAAAGTTAATGAAGTAGATGCATCATCATCATCATCATCTACACAAATTGAGCAAGGATTAGATAATCTTACCAATTTAGTTGGTCAATTAGTTGGGAAAAGAATCAATGCACCGGTAAAAGCATGTGGAATTTGTTTAGGCAATGACCATCCTACAGATTCAAGAGGAACAAGCCAATGCCATGGGTAATTTTCAGAACCAACCTCAGAGAAGACACAATCCATTCTCTAACACATACAATGAAGGGTGGAGAGACCATCCTAACTTTAGATGGAGTAACCAAGGGGTTAGGCCACCAATGAACCCACCAGGTTTTGTTCATAATCAACACCAAAATCCTCCTCAACCTCCTCATAACCAACAACATAGTATGTCTTTAGAAGATATGGTAAAATCTCTAGCCTCAAGTTCTATATCTTTTCAAAGAGATACCATGTCCTTCCAAAAGGATACAAAGTCCAACATTCACAACTTGGAGAATCAGGTAGGACAAATGGCTTCTGAGCTAAGTCAATTGAAAACACAGCTTTTCAATAAACTTCCATCACAACCACTCAATCCCAGAGAGAATGCTAGTGCCGTAACACTAAGAAGTGGTAAAGTGTTGGAAGAATCCAAGAGACCAGAGGAAAATAAAGGCACGGAGAAAGCACTTATTTCAAGCCCAGCATCTTCCGACAAAGTTCCTCAAATAGGAGAATCTTCTTCTTCTATTCCCAAGGTAAGTCCTCCTTTCCCCAATAGGTTAACTAAGAACAAGAAAGATGAGGAAGAAAAAGATGTTCTGGAGATCTTCAAGAAAGTTGAAGTCAACATTTCTCTTTTGGATGCAATCAGACAGATTCCTCGTTATGCTAAGTTTCTAAAAGAACTTTGTACAAATAAGAAGAAGCTTAAAGGTAACGAGAGAATCAGTGTGGGGGAATGTGTGTCTGCTGTTCTCCAACAAAAACTTCCTCCAAAGCAGAAAGATCCAGGTATGTTTGCTATCCCTTGTACAATTGGTGATAAGGTAGTCTCAGGTTGTATGCTAGATTTAGGAGCATCTATTAATGTCATGTCTTATACAATCTATAACTCTTTAAATTTGGGACCAATGAAGCCTACTAGAATTGTTATTCAGTTAGCTGATAAGTCTGTGGCTTATCCAGAAGGAGTAATAGAAGATGTACTGGTTAAAGTAAATGACTTAGTATTCCCTGCAGATTTCTACATTTTGAAAACTGAGGATAGCCAAAATACTTGTTCATCACAGTCACCTATTCTGTTAGGTAGACCATTTCTGAAAACTGCTAGAACTAAGATTGATGTTAATGAAGGTACTTTATCAATGGAATTTGATGGTGATAAAATTTCTTTTAACATATTTGATGCCATGAAGTACCCTTCTGATGAATGTTCTACAGTTTCTGTTGTGGATATTATAGATTCACTTATTGAAGATATATTTGATTTGAGCTACACTGAAATGATGCAATCCATTATGAACTTGAGCATAGATGAAAATGTTCTTGACACTTTATCTGTGGAATGTGACCATGAACTTAAACAAGCTGTCAAGGATTTATCTGCATGTCCTGTGAGTAATTCAAAAATTGCATTACCTAGCTCACATAATCAAATCTTACCATATGTTGTTTGTCCCCCGTCACTTGAGCTTAAAGCTTTACCTTCTCATTTGAAATATGCATATCTGAGTGAAGGTAATGCTTTACCTGTTATTATTGCTAACAATCTCTCATCTTCCCAAGAAGAGAGATTAGTTTCTGTTCTGAGGGACAACAAAACTGCCATCGGCTGGACTTTAGCCGACATTAAAGGTTGAAAAACCTAAGAGGGGGGGTGAATTAGGTTTTTATCCGATTTTTCAACCTAATTCAATAAAACACCTCTTTGACAACAAATATCAAACACTTGGTGTGCTAGTTGTGTGAGAAATAATGTGTTCAAGTAAAATGCAGAAATTAGAGCAATGAACACAATGATTTATAGTGGTTCGGTTTATCCAACAAAACCTAATCCACTACCTTGAGTTACCTACTCAAGGATTTATCAAATCCCTTCACTAATCAAATAAATGAGATTACAAAAGAGGCTCACCCAATTCACCTTAGGGTTTTACAAATAACCTCTCAAACCAATCAAGGCTAACTCAACCCTTGAGTTTTACAACACAACCTTGATTATACAATAATCCCACCACTCTCCTTAGTGAATCCTAACACAACAATTCAATTCAAGGTTCACCCAAAAGTTTTACAAACAAACCTTGAATACAAAACAACCTACACAAGGCTCACCCTAACACTTAGGGTTTTATGCTACTTGCAACCTTGATACAATTACAATCAATAATAAAAGATAGAGAGTTTGATAGATATCACCTTAATGTGAAGATTTATCAATTTGAATCACAATCACCTCTTTGAGTAATGGCTTGTCAAGATTGCTCAAAATACACCTTTGAATGTAAAAACCCTTCTTTAATGATTTTAACAAGATTGATGTTTAGAAAGGGTTTTGGAATGTTTCTAAGATGTTATAGGATCAAGATATACAATGTTTTTGCTCAAAAAATCTTCTTAGAAAGAATTCCAAAGGTTTTGGTATTTAAAGGTTTGTTCCCAACGGTCAAAAAAGAAGCTGTTGGAAACCCACTCAGGAAGTGCGGTCGACCGCAAATCAGACTTGGTCGTCCGCACTATCATCCTCAAGTTCACTGGACAACCACCGGATGATGATTTTTCATCCTCCGGTCGACCGGACTTCATTTGCGGTCGACCTCACTTCACCTGCGGTCGACCTCATGGTCGTCCACAAGTTGGCAGATGAACAAATTTGACAGCACATGCATCCACAAGATAAACTAACTTATGGACGATACCTGGACCACTTTAGGTCGACTGAAACATGTTCATTTGTGTATCAACAATACTCTAACACACAAATGATGATTTCAATCAACCATATAAGTTATGGTATCAATCCAACAAGAGTTTATGAACCATATAAGTTTTGAAATCAAGATGCATGGTTTTCGAAATACCAAAACATATTTTAACATAAAAAACATTTTGAAATAACGTTTTAAATTCATAGAGCAACATTTAGAAACCATTACTCAATTAGAGGTAGAACTAGAGATATCAAAATATATAACTCTAAGACTATACCTCTAGTTCCTATCTAATCCAATAAAAGCTAGTCTTCAAATCTTGATAGTCTTGACTTGTATACTTCCTTGAAGACTTGAAATTTTGTTGTTGCATGGATTAGATCATGAATCCAAAAACTCTATCACTTGTACAAATAAGACATTAGTCCTCATCAATGTTTGTCATTAATCAAAATTAAGACATTAAAAGCTTTAGGGCTTTCAAAGGTATTAGCCCATCAACATGCATGCACCGTATATTGTTAGAAGATGAAGCTAAACCAACCAGAGAGTCACAAAGGAGACTAAACCCGCCTATGATGGAAGTAGTAAAAGCTGAAATTCTTAAACTTCTTGATGCTGGTGTCATCTATCCAATCACAGATTCACATTGGGTAAGTCATGTACATGTTGTTCCAAAGAAAAGTGGAATAACTATTGTGGAAAACTTTGAAGGTGAGAAAGTTCCTACTAGAGTGAAAAACGGTTGGAGAGTCTGCATAGACTATAGAAAACTGAATGCATCAACTAGGAAAGACCATTTTCCCTTTCCTTTCATGGATCAAATGTTAGAACGTCTATCTGGTCGTTCTCATTATTGTTTCCTTGATGGTTATTCTGGTTATTTTCAGATTGCTATTGCCCCAGAGGACCAAGGTAAGACTACTTTTACATGCCCATTCGGTACTTATGCTTATAGAAGAATGCCTTTTGGTCTATGCAATGCACCTGCTACATTTCAAAGATGCATGATGTCCTTATTTTCTGATTTTGTCACGAATATCATTGAAATTTTCACGGATGATTTCACTGTCTATGGAAATTCATTTGATTCATGTTTAGAAAATCTGGAACTTGTGCTTAAACGGTGTGTTGAAACTAACCTTGTTCTCAATTATGAAAAGTGTCATTTTATGGTAGAACAATGAATTGTTTTAGGGCACGTAGTTTCACCAAAAGGACTGGCTAGTGACAAAGCAGTTGGAGCTGTTCTAGGTCAGAAAATAGATAAAGTTCCTCATGTGATATATTATGCATCTAAATTACTTGATGATGCCCAATGCAATTATACCACAACTGAGAAGGAACTCTACTCTGTTATTTTTGCTCTAGAGAAATTTAGATCTTATCTGTTGGGAACAAAAGTAATTGCTTATTCAGATCATGCAGCTTTAAAATACCCTTTAAAGAAGAAAGAGTCTAACCAAGACTACTGAGATGGATTCTCTTACTCCAGGAATTTGACCTTGAAATCCGAGATAAGAAGGGAGCAGAGAATCTTGTTGCTGATCATTTGAGTCGACTCACATATGAAGGGGAAGCATCTCCTATCTCTGATTTATTTCCTAATGAGCATCTTTATGCATTGCATGGAATTATACATTGGTATGCTGATATGGTTAATTATATTGTTACCAAAGTATTTCCAAATCATTTATCTAAGCATCAAAAGGATAAAATTAGAAATGACTCAAAGCATTACCTTTGGGATGATCCCTACCTATTCAAAAGCTGCGCAGACAATGTCATACGCAGATGTGTTCCAAATAATGAAATTCAATCCATATTGAATTTTTGTCATACTTTTGAATGTGGAGGTCATTTTGGACCAAAACGAACTGCTAGAAAAATTATGGAAAGTGGATTTTATTGGCCTACTCTTAACAAAGATGCATATTACTTTGTTAAATCTTGCAATGAATGTCAAAGAGTTGGTAATATATCCAAGAAAGATGAAATGCCTTTGAAGACTATATTAGTTTGTGAACTTTTTGATGTATGGGGCATTGATTTCATGGGACATTTTCCTTCGTCTTTTGGAAATACTTACATCTTACTTGCAGTGGATTATGTATCCAAATGGATTGAAGCTAAGGCTACTCGAACGAATGATTCCAAAGCAGTTGTGACATTTATCAAGGACAACATATTCCATAGATTTGGAATTCCAAAGGCCATCATCAGTGACAGAGGTACGCATTTTTGCAACAAGGTAGTGGAAACTCTGTTTAAAAAATATCATGTTTCTCATAAGGTTTCTACTGCGTATCATCCTCAAACAAATGGACTTGCTGAAATCTATAACAGGGAAATTAAGTCTATTATAGCTAAAGTAGTCAATCATAATAGGAAAGACTGGAGCCTTCGATTGGGAGATGCTCTTTGGGCGTACAGAACAACATTCAAAACCCCTATTGGTATGCCACCATTTAGGTTGGTTTATGGTAAAGCCTGTCATCTACCTGTGGAATTATAACATAAGGCATTTTGGGCCATAAAACAATGTCATCTTAATCTTGATGATGCACAATCTTATCGAAAACTGCAAATTCAAGAATTAGAGGAGATTAGAAATGATGCCTATGTTAATTCCTGGATTGCAAAAGAAAAGATGAAATATTACTATGACAAAAATCTTTCAAGGAAAAATTTCAATATTGGTGATAATGTTCTACTCTATAATTCTCGTCTGAGACTATTTCCAGGAAAGCTAAAGTCAAGGTGGATTGACCCATTTGTTATCACTAATATCTTTAATCACGGGTCAGTGGAGGTAAAAAGTTTTCAAACGAGCAAAATTTTCAAAGTGAACGGTCACCTCCTCAAACCTTTTCATGAAGGATTTGTTGAACAAATTATCGATTCCGTTGCTTTTGAAGACCCACCACCAGAAAGGATTTGAAATTTGTGATCGTCGAGTCTAAGACGTTAAACAAGGGCGCTGTATGGGAGGCAACCCATCGCTTTCTTAAATACTTTTGAATTGTTTGATTTTCCTTTTCACTTTTTTAGCTTGTAGGCCTAGCAGAAATGGTTGAATACGCGTCTTCTCGGATACTGAAAGATGGCGTATTCAAGTTAATTAAATGTCCAACAGTGATTAAACACGGCTTTAAATAGCCTGCTAATTGTTGAAAAGAATCACCAAACGATTTTGCTATTTCCTTTCAAGAGTAAATTCCTCTGCTAGGTATTTCTTTCATTTTTTTAACCATTGCTCCCGTATTAAGTATTTGAGAAAAATCTATCTATAAATGGAGTGGATGAAATTACTAGTAGCATTTGGAATGCCTAGGAATTAGGTGGATAATTGAACCGAGGTCCCATTAGTGTGCACATCCATTTTTCCCAAACGTCCGTCTGGGTTGAAAGAGTAGTTAAGCAACGGGGAAAGAAAAAAAAACATGAGAGCTTTTATAAATGTGCTAGATGAATTGTGAATGCCAGTTGTCTTCACTTGGGTAATTATCCGGATAATCGAGAAATACAAATTATTTTCATTAAGAATGCCTGAGGTAAAGATTTTAGATGATATCAACTGCTCTTGATTCACATTCTTGGATACGTTCAATTGAAATTCTCGGGTTATGGAAACAATGCAATTTGACAACTCCGGTACAGTTCTTCGTCTCTTGAATTAACCAGAGTGAAGATATGACCACAATCGCAACTACTTTTTTTATTGTTTCTTACTTGAATTGTTTTATTTTGTTAATTGTCTTTTTAGTGTGTATGCATCACTTTTGAAGCCATTACTATGGAACGCCAAAATTTGACGAAGCCTGCGTACGACCTAAATTAAACCTAACATTCCTATGTAATTAGGGAAGTAGGGATCGAATCCCACAGAGATTTGTCAACTTAAATTAAAATCATTAATCGGAAAGGGTTTTGGGGTTTTTGATTTGAATAGAATTAAAAGGAATTTGAAATAAATGATATAAAAAGCTTAGCACGGAATTAGTATCAATTATATTTTTCATGGGATTAATATGATTAATGATTATAAGTAATTGGTTTTAGAAGACCCACGACAATCAGATTAATCTCAGATCAGATTAATCTCTATTAATTAAACACCACTACCAACCAGCGTGTATAGGATTTAATCAAATTCATTAAGTAAAAAAGGCATCACCAACATTAAATTGTATATAAACTCCTTAATTATATACAATTTAAATTATATATTCCCTACTAATTTAATTACGCCAAGAGCTCAACTCAATTAATTAGAGATCCACTTAATCATTAATCCAAGATTAATAATCTAGTATATATCACGTTTTTAACTAGATTGTCAATCCAATTAATTCACATAATTATATTAATTAAAAGGAATTAATAAATACTTATTAATATATATAAGTATATTAAATAAATAACAATATATATATAATAAAAATTGGATTTATATAACTAAACAAATTAGCGGTTCAACCGCCATTTAAATAAATTAAACTAAAAGTAGGAGGCTTCGGCCTTCATAAAAAAAAAATAAAAGACATAGAAAAAGTAAATATAAACTAATAGTGGCTCGGCCATCCATTTGCGATATTTAAAGTAGCATAAAGTCAAAATAAATGAAGACTAGGCGGTAAACCGACCATAAGTCTAGTTAAATAAATCCAAATAGAAATTAAGTACAAAGAAAATTATCTATAATCCATTTATTAATAACTTACACATAATTGCTAACAAAAGGAATACTCACAATCCATATTTAATAAAATATAAGTGAAATTTATAATGAGAACGAAAATTTGAAAGAAAGACTCCTGAAAATATTGAAATATCGGAGTTACTGTTCATAAATTTTTTTTTTTTTTTGCGTCTCACTCTTCTTCTTCTTTTTATCTCCAAAAGTGACTAAAAGACACTGAAAAACTTATAAACAAAAAATATAAGGAAATGTGAATTATCAATTAAATGACACAATTAACCGATTTTTAAACAAAATATAGTCATTAAGTAGATAAAATCAGTTAATTTATGAGTACATCAAATTCCCCACACTATCTCTTGCTTGTCCTCAAGCAAATATAAACCACAATATACAATATAATAACTTAAACAAATTAATAAGGTAACAAAGTGTTATATTAATTTCAATACAACTTTCACAATTAACCCCCTTTTATTTGAAAAGCAATTGTGCTGTGTGTGAAATATCATTTATAAGTTTAACATAATATTCAAAGTTACAAAATGTGACTGTGAAAAACAAAAATCCTTATATTTATTTTTTTTTTTTTTAAAACATGATATCAGATATATGAAAAGATAACAACAAAGTCACTATGTAAATAAAAATAATTCTTAGTTTCTCAAACACAACTTATAAACTTGTAAAGTCACATCTCTCGACTAATGATGAAAATTTTGGTCGATTTGGTAAATAGGACTTTAAAGCTTGTAATGTTAAGTGGGAATTTGGCTACAAACGAAGGATAGAATATACAAAATATTTCAAAGTTTAAATTGAGAATGAATTACACTCTTTGAAGAAAACCTTTAAAAACCTCTATTTCTTTCTTCTTATTTCTTTCTTTTTCTTTTTGTTTCATTTTTTTCACTTTTTTTTTTAAGAGATTCATTATCTGAGCTTTTACCTTTCGGTTCTTTTTTACAATATCGTAATCCTTTATAGCAGTCTCTAACTTTTCAATACAGATTAACACAGTGATTAATACATTCTCAATAAAGTATCTTGGCTAGAAAAGTAATAAACGAGCTATTTATCAAAGAAATTAAATGGTAATAAACCATTCATGCATTGGCTCAAAGTAGGATCGAGGATATATATATATATACGTAGTCATTCAGAAAGGCTCAAACTATCAAAAAGAGCCTTATGTCATCCCCAAATCAACAAGATCTTAATTAAATTTCTCTCAAGCATGTGAAAGAACAGTCTAGCGTGTAGAAGATAACCTTAAATGTACTAAACACACAGTAAACTTACATTATCATCAAATCACAATACTAATGTTTTTAACTTTGGATTTCATAACAAAAAGGATTTAGCCACATTAGTTAAATAAGAATATTTTTGTCAAATTACAAAGATATTCAATTGATTTATTCGAAAAATTTTTTTTATAGAAAGGGGTATAATTATAAAAGGATTGAAAATTTAACACAAAATTACCTAACATCTTAAAAAGTTATAATACATGCATGATTTATTCAACGAAATAACAATTATTAAAAACAATGTTTTTAAAGGTGTGGATCAAGAATCAAATGAGATTAATCACTTGACTCTTTACTCAAACCACCCCCCACACTTGGGAATTACATTGTCCTCAATGTAAAAAACACACAAAGTTTGAAAAACAAAAATAAAATACATTATTCCACAGCTTTTAATAAAAAGAAAATAACACACATTTATTTAAAAGAAAAACTTACAACTTTAACTCTAAATCCACTGAATCTCTTTTTCGCTTGTTACCCAGAATTGACCAATTAATTGGAGGTACTTCTGGATCTGTCTCTGGTACAAAACTACTAATTCATCCAATGCTCCTTAGTTGTGGGTGCAGATACAATTATTCTTCGTGCTACTGAGATAGAAGCTTATGTGTAACAGCTATGTCAAGAAATGCTAATAAACCATCAAAGTAGTGATCAACATTAAAGACCAATTGGTTTAGTGTGCAGTTTCATGTTAAACCAGAATGTTAAATTGAACAAGCATTCTAAAACTCATATCCTCCTGGTATGACTATGAAAGCATCACAGTTATGCAACATGAGTGTCATGCGTTCATAAAATGATTTTGTTTGTACCTCTTGTCCAATTGTTTTGCCATATATTTGATTCAGAGGAGTGGGAATTACACCTACCGCGAGAACTTTGTTTGTTGATTGTTTTTCAATTTGAACAGTGTTTGGTATGACTGGTGTGCTTGAGCAACCTCTCCAATTAATCCTGCATTTCCTCCTCCGTATACTAGACCGATCTTTCGATGAGCTAGTACTCTTCCCAATTGAATAGCAGTAGTTATATGCGAAAACAGTAGTACCCACGGTCGTTCCTCCAAAACTGCGATGCTTGTTAGACTTCTGATTGGTGAACCTTCCATAGTAACGACTTCAAAAGTGATTCTGTTACACCACTAAAAGAAAACAAAAATAAAACAAATCAAGGAAGAAACAAATAAAAACAAGTAGTTGTGATTGTGGCTCACATCTTCCTCTGGTTTACGTCCAGTAACGTTTCAAACACCTTCTATGAGTCGGGGGTATGCTGCTCATCCAGCTTTCTTAAAACTGGCAAACGGGATCGTTAAATTCAGATACCGAAGAGTGTACCGGAGTTGTTCAATTTTGAATTGTTTCCATAACCCGAGAATTTCCATTTGAACGTATCCACTAGAATGCATATCAAGAGTTAGTTCGATATCATCTAATGACTCTTTACTCAGTCCATTCTTAATGAAAGAAATTTTGTCTTCCCGATTATCGGATAAATATCCAAGTGAACGACAACTGGTATCACAGTTCCATCTAGCACTTTTATAACAGACTCTCATTCTTTTACCTCTCCTTTCTTTGCATAACTACTTCTCCCTAACCCAGGTGGACATTTGGGAAAAGCTGGATGTTCACCACTAATTTGGACCTTAGCTTCAATTATCCACCTAATATCCTCAGGCATTCCAATGGATACTAGTAATTTGATACGCTCCAATCTCATCAGATAGATTTTTCTCAAATAATTAGAGGAGCAATGGATAGTATCTTCTCATTTTCATTAAAGAATCATCCATTATGTAACAAAGAGATAGAAAGAAAGAAGGGATGAGAAGACAAACTAAATGTA
>SRSM01000427.1:0-54660 GCA_019593545.1 Apocynum venetum
CATAATGTTCTGTTGATGATTCTGGATGATTATCAGTTATATCTGGTGCTAATTGTTATTTTGTTGATTGATGCTAAAATATTCCAAAGATACAACTCAGAGGGAGTTTTTAAATGGTGAGATGCATATGTCTGATCTCAATGGTTTTGTTCAAAATAAAACGCCAATGGGAGATTGTTACAGAAAGGATGGATTTTTTCCTCAGTCTGATTTGGTAGATTGATGACAATTTATTGAAGATAAAAAGATATGTTATATTTTGTAAGAGCTATCTTTGGAAAAAAAAATTATTGACTAAAAGATTAGGAAGTCTACATGAATAAAGATAGAAGATTATTGCAAGATATCATTGATTGATTCTTGCAAAGATATGGACTCTTGAAGAAGATTTTCAATTCTACATAAGAGGACTTCGTGCAGATCAAAGGTATGAGAACTGAATGCTCTAAGAGATCCTAGTTAAGGTGATTATTATGAGATTCGGTTCAAGTTTGTGAAGTAATTATCAGTTACACATGCTGAGAAATTGGTTCGAGTTATTATATTTTATGTATGCTTATTAGTGATACTCGAACAAGTATAAGTTTTATTACTTGTATTGAAATAAGTCTATTTTGCAGATAAAAGAGCAATTTTGAGTTGACTACTTAATCAAATTGTTTGTTTAAGTAATTGGTTGAACTCGAGATGTGATATCATCAAATATTATAGTGAGAAATTATAATGAACGAGTGATTAGTTTGTAATGAGTAGTCATAGGGAAAAATTGTATTGAATCGTTTATACTTTTGAAGAAGCAAACTAAGGTTGAGAGCCCGCAGACGTAAGATGATTGTGGAAGTGCGTTAACTAACGTTTTTATGTAATATACTTTTGTTGATTTGTTTTTCGGTTGAGTCATAGTCATAGTCTCGTAATATTCTCGTAAATTGCAAATCAAGGCAAATCATCAATTTCTTAAAGAAAGAAACGAAACTATTTTACGACGGAACTATTGCAGCAGACATACTTTCGTGAGGAAGGCCACGTACATGGATCCAGAAATAGACATTTTGAAAGGATCCTCAGTAACCAAGGTACCCAAGGAACAAATTCAGCAAGACATCCTCAAAACACCATGGTCCATCATGGAGAACCCGATCACAATCATTTCAGAATAAAAAATATATATATTGAAACACATTCATACGAACGTAGTGGAAGAGGAGAAGGAGCAACGCCAAGACTTCTTCATAGCCAAACGAAATGAGAAAAAAAAATTCCGAGAGGGCAAGAACTTTCCTATGAAGAATTACGACATTCCTCATAACGATCAGTAAAAGCTTCCGAACAGTTTTTCAAGGGAGGCATGTCAGGAAGGTGAAGAGAATTCAAGAGATCACCAAGATCACCGCACACCATTGTTGCAGAAGAAAATAAAAAAGGAGGATGAAAGATACAAAGAAAGACCAAGAAAGACAAAGCTGAGAGAGAGAGAACTCACATAGTGAGAGATCTTAATTTAGTTATATGAATTGGTGAAGATATTGAGAAAATGTTTTTGCTCCCCAGTAAGGCTACTAAGATTTTCTTTACCTTTTAGTTTGCTTAGAGAACAAGCCCCTGTTCATTCTTTGTAGTGGTAAAGGAGTAATGTTTAATAATACTATTTTGAATGTTTTACTATTTTATAAAAAAAAATCTGATAGAAGGAATGAATCAAATTAATTATGAATAATATAATAGATATAAATACATATTAATTTATTAAAATAGGAAAAAATATAAAATTCATTCAATAGGTTTTTTAAGGAAATTGTGTTTGCTAATGCCTAAATTGGTCAATTTAGCCTTTGAAACATTTTAAAATACAAGGTCTTCGTTCTTAAATGATTAATCTTTTTAATAAAATTTTAAACATTTCTATCAGTTAAATGTGCCTTGGCCATTCTAACTTGTTTTGATAGATCTACATAACTTCCTGCTCTAAAAAGAAACAATTTTTTTAAGAAAATGGGAAAAGGAAAAGCAAGAATAACATATATGAAATATCTTTAAGTGCACACCTTAATTATCTTCCATTTGAAATTTTCTAAAAATACTGTCTTGCACTCTAATGTGTACAATCTCAAATTCAAGTGTCTTGCGACAAGAAAGTGTTCCAATGCTATCTGGTTAGGGACTATAGAGACTTTCATACCATTAAGAACAAAAAAAAGCTAGTCCCTTCTAAAATTAAATGTCTACATTTATTTTAATTTGTTCAAAATTAAATGTCAATTTTTCTTAAATAAACATGTTTCTTATCCAAAATTACATAATAATCTCTTTAATTTAATATATTTATATACAACGAACTCATAATAGTCTCACAACTTTACCAACTTAATTAAAAAATTTGCATTTCAAACTAATAAATCCCACAATCCATTATATTAATATCAAGAATAATTTTATAATTAATTAAAGTCAAAAACTTTTTAAATTTTAATCCAAAGTCAAAGTAAATATTAAATTTCAAACTTCAAACGGAAGAAATAATAAACTAAAACAATAAAGTACATAATAAGAGCAACATTTTATGCAATAGGGTCACCTGAAATTTTTTTTTTTTTTTTTTAAGAAAAGCAAATCATCATAGTTAAATATGTTCACTTTTGATTTTATTTTAAAAAATTAACTTTAATTAAATTAACAAATTATCTTTGATAATGTAATAGATAATAAAATGCATGAGTTAGTGAAATAAAAATTCTTTAAATTTAAAATGTCATCAATAGAATTTTGTATAAAAAATATATATTTATTAAGAAAATGAACATTTAAATAATAAAAAATATAAATATAAATATTAACATTTAATTAGAAAAAAGAAAAGACCAAATTACAGTTTCTTAACTGTACGAATCACCACTTTTTAAGTGATTGCACTTAACCCCAAGCAAATATTACTAACAATAAAGCCATGCATCAAAAAGCACAACTCAAAAAGGACAAGAACTATCAAAGATAACAAAATCCGAAACCGGCTAGGGAAAAAAAGAAAAAAAGGTCCAAATTGTACAGCAAATTAAAGATGCACCTAATTAATAACACCTCCGTGAACCATTTCAACGGGACCGAAGGAAGAAAAAACTGAGTTCTTGCCCAATATTGTTCCCATCTGTTTCCATCAAATGGAAAGATTCAGAGTTTGATGATCCTTGAATTCTTTCAAACTTACCCCTCATATACAAAACATCATCACTCTGAACAATTTTTTTCCCTTTTATAATGCCTGCACCTACATCAACTGATTCCATCTCTTGCAAAAATTCAATATCCGCCTTTGATGGCCTCCTCTTGAAGGCTAACCCGGCTTCTCTTCCGTTACAGTACATAGTCCACACCGGTATCGATAGTAAAGAACCGGAATTGGAGCCATTCCTATAGGTTTCGAGGGAAATTCTAAGAAGCCCTCCTTTCATTTCCCTAGCAAGAGTTTGTAGTAGGGATTGCAAGTTCAAGAAGGAGGATTGGGATGATGGATTTAGGGTTTGATTGAATGCAGAAGCTGACTCTCCCTCTTCTTGAGCCGAATAGGGTGCCTGTGATCATGGTGGAGGTGAAATTAGTTGGTTGTTTATGATAGTAGTAGTGATTGTGAAGCCATTTTGGTTCTTTGAAACTGTTTTCTTCTTCTTCAAGGAAGGTGCAGTTGCAGCTTGGAATAAGTAGGTCCATTAGTGAGCGGAGAAGCCGCCATGACCGGACTTGTTTCTGGCAATCCACGGTGGTTACTCCACTTGTTAAGCTGGCGGAGCCAACTGTTGTTGGATATTGCGTGATCATGGTATAATTGGTGTGAGAAATTTGTGGCTCATTGTATTGTAGCAGACTGTCAAGTATTTATAGAATTTTTTTTTCTTTTCTTTTTTCCGTGAAAAGGAATGTTGTGAATTATGATACATAATTAAAAAAAGAAGAAAGAGTGAGATGATGTATGAAGTGTATTTGTGCTTGTTTGTCTGTCTGTCTACAAAAAGGATCTAATTCATTAAGTAGAGCCTATCTTCTTCTTTTTTCTTTTAGAAGTTTGTATTGTGAGTATTTTTTCTTTTGAAGGCATTTTTGTATATGAGTGAGATATTAATATATTTACACTTTGGTCAAAAGTATTTCAATGAAGCAGAGAATTTGTTTTATATGTCAACTTTTTAGTTGCATGAATTGTTCTATCATCATTTAGATTGTGCATCTGAGAAAACAAAGGAAAACCCCAATCATTCTAGTGATTAAAGGAACTAATTTTTCAAAACTTGTTAGAGTTTTTCACACTAAGGTGTTAGCTTGTAATGTTAGCTAAAAATTAGTAGAGGGTTCTTTATCTTTTACTTTAATTCCTAGTGGTGTGTTTTCTTCCTCTTCATTGTAAAGAACATTGTTCTCTTCGGGACTAAAACACCACTTAGCTTAGTTTTTGAAACATAGCGCTTTAGTATATATACTGGGTTATAAATCAATTAGTCAAAGTATAACTAAATACTAATATAATTAGCTAGGTGTAAGTGGTCATCTTTTTTTAGAGCTTTAGTACTTTATTAGTTGAAACGTTCTCCAAATAAAAATTTGATTATAAATTCCACCTTATCAAGCACGCATCAACATCACCCAAGACAACATAGTCATATTACCACTATTTTTGCATACAACTAAATTATACTATTCTATTGTGACTTTACCTACCATTACTGCTATAATTAGACCACTACCAACTATTATATTTGCATCATTGCATGATTGAGACTTCTAATTCATACTGATATTCTGAATTGACAATTGTGCACCTTGGAAATTAAAAATGTTCAAGCAAAATAAATAAATATATCTTCCATAAGAAGACTTAATGCATCTTCTCACAATTAAAGTATATGTGCAAGTTATAATAATTAATATTAATCAGCCATATTGAACTTGAGTTGGATTGCACTTTTTTCTTTTGTGCCAACTAATAATTAAAAGGAAATTCAACATTATGTGATGTGAGGCCGTACAATCTACCACACAAAAACTTATACTAATCATTAGAGACTCCAATCAACTATTCGATACAAAACCTCAAAGAAAATTATGTTGATTAAAATGCAGCCAAATGGACCTATTGGCTGAGAAAAATCCAAAAGCAGCCACGAGCATTTGTTTTTCTGGCTCTCAGATTTCACTCGTTCTCTTGGACTTATATGCTGATAAAGGAGTTCCACAAGAAACAAACAAATTGGCAATAGTTTCATGTTAGGATTTTTCAGCTGCTTTATAGCCTGGTTTCTCCACTTATGTCCTTCAACTTTTTCTCTCTTATGTCTACTCTTTTCTTGGACAGGACAAAGGGACACTGAAATATATTTCTCACAATGTAATGTTATCTCTTTATAATTTTGTATAAAGAGTATCATCATATAGATTTTTTGTTCCCCGTGGTTAAGAAAATTCCCATTGATAGAGAATTATATTTGTTAACTAAATTGCTTTCATTAACTTTACTAAATTGCCTTTCAAAAACAAAAAATTAAGGGTCAAAAGGTACATTTCCAGCTAGCCAGTTGTTAATTAAGCTGGAAGAGAAAGTGGATGAGTATATCCTTTTTTATTAAGGAATGATTGAACTTCTTTTACACCTAAAGGTTTGTGAAAAGATACACCACTCTTAAAAAAAGTACTCTCATTGGCTGAAATTAAGCTTTGCTTTAAAGAGTTTTATTTTTTCTTTAAAAAATCCAAAATTATGTGTCATTTTAAAATATCAAGACAATAGTAATTAATTTTGTTCTAACTATACTCTTATTGGACAGAAGTGCCATGGTAGTTGTCCAGATGCTTCACGTCTGTAGAGTCATCCCCTCACCCTTTTCTCAAAAAAGAAAAAAAAAGATGTACTCTAATCCATTTTATTACTCTACTTTTGAATAACTAATTTTCCATGAAAGTTTTTTTTAACTTAGTCTACTTTTTATTTTATTTATCAACATACCAAGTGGTCATTTCTACCTACCAATCAATATAAGGGATAGATATAAGGGAAATTAACCGTGTAGAATCAAACAGAAACGGCATGAAAATTGGAAAAAATAAAATAAAATGAGGCTGTCACTGTACAAGACCTTTCTGTCTGAAGCAAGTAGCATATGGTAATGAGTTCTGCTTTAAATCAAATAAAATTTCAGCAATTTTTCTCTTCAATAATGACACTCTTATTTATCGATGTTGAAATCTCTGTTTTCCTTTTTCACCCTTTTTAGAAGTATCGACGAGACAATACAAGGCGTATCATGATCTCAATGGTTCATCCTGCAAACCATGGCCAAGAGAAACCAGTGTCACACGTTAATTTGCTCTGGGATATTAATGTAGTCTTGATTTGAATGGCCAAGAAGATGATACGATGCCTAAGTTCAATAAAGATCAGAAAGCCAGCAGGGATCTTCTTCCTTTTTCTTTTTAAATTCGTAGGGTTGATCAAAGATCAGAAGTTTCTTGTTCCTTAGCTTTAAGGTATATATTCTTCTGTCTCCTTTGTTTGTCCCAATAAAAATATATAAATGTTGCAGTCAAAAGATATATATATTCAAAAAATAACTTTACCTACTCTTCTCACAAAGGAAATGAATAATCTTGAGAGTCGCTGATTTAGAGTCGCTTTAAAAAATAATATGAGAGAAGACCAACTTAGTTTGAAAGTTTGGAAAGTGTCATCACCACTTGCTAATGGAATTCCAACTTAAATGCGCCCTTTATCGAATAAATGCAGGTGAAAATGAATTATTACATTTTTTCCAAAATATAAAATTATTTATGCATTTCTAAATATACCCTCATTCATTATGTTATATTCTTTTTTAGATATTTAAAACAAAATTATTATTATTATTATCTCCATTTAAAAGTATAGATAATATTGAAAACAACATACAAATAATCATTAAAAGTAACAAAATATCTTAAATTTTGAAAGAGAATTTGATCAAAGTATCTTATATTTTGGACATAATGGATAATTAATTAGAAGATTTAATTAGTTATTACATCATTTTTTTTCCAGATAATCCAACTAATTTAAGCGTTGGTAATTAATTAGAAGATTTGCGTCATTTTTTCCCCAGATAATCCAACTAATTTAATCGTTGAGATTAAATTCAAATTATTCTCTAACTCCATCCAAATTGCTCACATTGATGCACGCCTCATCATTCCTTATTGCCAAAATTAACAATTACTTATTTTCCATTTTGTTAGATGTACTTATGATAAATTTCTATTTTTATTAGTTTAATTTAATCAATCCCATAAATTAATCATTTATGTTTATTTGTATTCTCTTTTTACCTCATTTTTTTTCTATGTTCTCAATCAACGTTACATAAACTTGTAAAAAAAAATTCATTTTAAATGTGTGTCCACACATTTCCAATTATCCTTTAACTACTGTTTATAAATTTTTTTAAAGATTCATTAAATTTATTGAAGAATTTGACAAAAAATAAATAGAAGGAAAGGATGAGAGAGAATAAGAATCAGGAAATGAATGAAATGGACTATAATGTTCATGTTGAAGTATAAAATTATTTTAGACATTGTTTAATTTATATTGTTATAAATTTTGAAAATTCCTTAACTCTTGTGTATTGTGATAAATTAATACTCCGTTCGAAATTGAATATTCCTATTTCTATTTTGAGATATTCGACAATGAATTGTCACTTTTTTAAAATAAATTTACTTTTCATCTAAAGTTCTACTAACAACCTTTTTACTTTAAGGATTTACAACTACTAATTAATTAATTTAACTATTAATAATGATAAATATGTAATTTCTTTAAAGTCTAAAATTCTTATTAATTTGTAGATTAATTTAAATATAGACATTCAATTTTAGAGTAAAGATTAATTATTTATTTTCAGGTGAGAGAGTATGAAACTTTTTATCATAAATGATCATGGAATCAATGTCAAAGGATCCGTTACAAATTCATTTCATACCGCACTGTATACAATACACACTTTCGAATAACAATTTCAAGTTGACTCATCATTTTGAAAAATAAATAAATAAGAAAGAGTTGAGACCAAAATCAAGAAGTCCCTTATATTCACTGCTGGATGGTCTATGGGTAGTCCGCCTTAAATTTCCAGGAGACATAGCAAAAGAATAAGGTCAAACAGTTTATTCCTCCTGATGTTGTTGGAAATGCTGGACTTACAGTAGAGTCCATTGAATTTTTCCCTTATTTATAATTTGGGTATATACGTGTGTGTTGTGATTAAGGTCGCGATCTGCTCGACTTGAGTTCAGTCTAACTCGAGTTCCCGATCAAACCTCGATTCGAGTTCGGTCAAATTCAAGTTTGACTCGAGTTCGAGTCAGCTCGTTAAAAATTTGAGTCGAACTCAAATTCAAAATTAGTTGGTTCGTGGCTCGTCGAGTCGCTCGCAAACCAAATAAATAAATATTTTTTATATATTTTTATTATTTTTTTCAATTTTTTATTATTATTTTTAAAAAATTAATTAAAACTCAAGCTCGAACTTGAACTCGGCTCGAAAATTATATTTTACTCAAGCTCGAACTGATTAAAAATTTAACGAGTCGAGCTCGAGTTCAAATTTTCAGCTCCACCCAACAAAATATATTCGAGGTCAAGCTTGGGGTGGCCGCTAGTTGTGATTGTTCAATAGGCTGTAAGGGATATTAATTGCAATATATGATTTGAAAGTGGCTTGTTTAAAAGAAAAAATGAAAAGACTTAGAGAGTGGCCAGTGAAGAAATATTTAGAAACCTATGTTAGAGAGTTAAGAGACAAGACAATATTCTATAAGAATAGAATGTTGCCCTTCAACAACCGTGCCAATATTTTATAGAGACTAGATAATATGTTATTAGAAGAAAAAAAACATTATCATACATACATATGCATGCATTTCCAAGTAAAAATAAATAAATAATATCGGAGATGGTTGCAATCATTTGGAGTTGCATGTTAGGGGCAAACATTTTTATCCCTAGTGATTGAGATGTTGTTCTCCTCCCTCTCACAAGTCACATGGATACTTCTCAGCCAGATTGCAAACCAATCATTAATATTTTTAGGACAACCCATGTTGAAGGTTCTGAGCTTAAACTTTTGCTGGTTTTATTTTATTGAGCTTAAATCCTATCTTATTACAATTGAAAACATTGGAATGGTAAAATAACGTGTATTTCTCTCTTTTTCTTGAGGAAGGTAAAAATAACGTGTTGAAATTTGTCAAATTTCTCTTCACATTTTTTGCTGCCAACGGAAAAGAAATAATAGAAAAACCTATTAAAATGATAGCTAGAAAGAATAAAGATGATTTTCTGGCAATTAACTTGGTTTATTAATGGTGTTATCATACTGTTCATCCTATGGTAGATTTTCAACAATTTTCTTCACATTCAAATGGAAAACTAGGATAAAATTGGAGTGAACTTTATTTCTTTCCTTTTCTTCTCAAACGATTACAAGCAAATCCAGGGGGATTTTGACTTTTGTCGAAACTTTGATCTCATCAGATCTTTGTTTATTTGTTATTTCTTTGTATTTTTGCTCACTTATTAGTCTTTTTTACAATTATTTTCTTAGGTTCCCATTTCTTTTACTCTATTATTTCCTTTTTAAATTAAAATATTATTCTTCTTGGTTTTTGAGAGGTATTAAAATATTATTTTGAAAAATGAGAATATGGGATGCCGAAAAGGTATGACTATCGGTTAATTCTCACCCGATTTGGCTTTGTGGAGTTTTTCCGTTTTAAAATATTCAACAAGAATCTTCTATTATCCCGCAAGATTATTAACGTGTTATTATCCATTACAAAAATTCTTATATGAACTAACATGGCTGGTGGTTGATACTTTGATCATAAGAGTTAATGAAATAAATATTTTTAATGTAACACGTTATCAATGACATTTTAAATTAATAATTTAGTAATTTTTTTAAAAATAGAAATATAAATATTTAATTTTCTACACAAGAATAATTGATATGATAAGATAAAATGCTTCTATTTTTTTGAATAATATTTCTTTATTTTTAAAATATACAATTTTTACACTGCAAAATTAATTATTCTAAAAGAAATATTTTTAAAAAATAAAAATATTAAAAAACACTCTAACCAAATTATCTAAGAAAATAATTGTAAAAAAGATTAATAAGTGTAATATTAAAAAAGAAAATGGGAATGATTATATGCTTATTTTTGTTTTGTTTTTATTGTATTTTACCCTATTAACTTTAAGTTGGTGAAGTGATGTATTTTATTTATTGTCATGCAAGCTGTCTTTAACCCATTTATGTTACTTTTACCACAAATAGGTTAAATTTCAAGTTTTCCCCCTTTTTTGTATTTTGAAATACTTTTTCTTATTTTTTGTTTACTCATAAAAAAATAAAAAGATTACACTTTCTTCCCAAGTGGAAAGTCGGTATATAGCACATCAATTCCCCGTCTCTATGGACCACATGTCCATTCAGCTTGTATCTATTGTAAAAATCCCGAAGTAGGAAGCTGTTTTTTTTTTTTTAATTTTCAAAGAAAAAAATAAAAGATAGAACTATATATATATATATATATATATATATAACCAGAATCAGACAGAGGAAGCTGTGAGGATCAAACCCCAAATGTTTAATCTACTCGATAAAAAGTTTTTAACTCCTGTCCAAAAAAAAAAATTTAAAAAGTTTTTAACCATTAAATCGTAATTATCTTCATTACTTATAATAAATAGTTTAATACAATATTCTAATATCAAAGTGTAACATTCTTTTCATCTTTGAGATTATTATTCAAGCATGTCATACCTAACTCTTGTATTTTATAAGTATCTGTATAGGAAAGGGATGTCATTAATATTAAGATTCTAGAGATTTAATACCTGCCAATTATATTATAACATGTTGCTTTTAGACTTAATCAAGAATTAAGAAAAAAAGGACAAAAAAAATAATAATAATCTGACTAATTCAAGCTCAATTGGTAGTCCTCTGACCTCTCCCTCTAATTAACCCCTTGCCCCTACAATACCTCCAAAGCCCAGTTCTGTCTCTTATACCTCCATTCATTTTCTTATCTTGTCTTATCCATGGGAAGAATCACAACTCTCAGAGATCTCATAGGAGCCATCAAAGACAAGGCTTCAATATTATCAAAAGCTGCCATAGTCTCAAAGCCTCAAACCATTTCTCTTCACCTAGCAGTCCTCCGTGTCACCGCCCACACACCCTCCACCCCACCAGATGACCACCACATCTCCACCTTACTCTCCCTCGGAGACAGCTCCCGTTGCACCGCCTCAGCCCTTGTTTCCTCCCTAATGGACCGCCTTCGCCGCACCGGAAACTCCACCGTAGCCCTAAAGTGTCTCCTCACCATTCACCACATTATCAAGCGAGGACCCTTTATTCTCCAGGATCAACTCTCTATATTTCCGGCCACCGGCGGATACAACTACCTCAAACTCTCCGGCTTCCGAGACACCGCCACAGCTTCCACGTGGGTTCTCTCTGCCTGGGTGAGATGGTACGCGCGTTATATCGAAACCCTACTTGGAACTTCAAGGGTTTTGGGATGCTTTCTTTGTTCATCTTCGTGCACTCAAGAAAAAGATAAAGAAGAAGAGAGAATCTCATCTTTATTGAATGAAGATTTGATCAGAGACATAGATGCTTTAGTTGGATTGATTGAAGAAGTATGCAAACTACCTGATCCTCACTTTATTGAAGGCAACAAATTATTATCCGAGATAATCATTTTATTAACCAATGATTATTTATCAATAATCAATGAAATACTGCCAAGACTCAGTGAGTTCGACGAGAGAATGCGTTGCCTGAGTTTCGGCCAGTCGGTGGAGGCGGTATTTGCTTTAAAGAGATTAAAAGATTGCAAAGAGAAAATGTCGGTGATTTTCACAGTAAAAAAGCCTTCAATGGAGAAGTTTTGGGATTTGATTGATAAGTTGAAAGATGAGATTGAGATGTTGAATGTGTACAAAGAGGAAAGGAAGTTGCTGAGATGGGGTAAAAGTGATAAAGGAATTGGGTCAGCTCGGTTTTAAGGACCATACGTGAAGATTAATGACTCGGTTTTATTTCCTTCAGGAAGAATTAGTGTTAAAAAGGTTTCTTTGTTAGCGGTGGAATCCGTTGATTCAACCATTTGATGACTGTTTTTATTGATGGAGATATGCAAAGAAATATTACAATTTCAATTGCTTACTTGCACGTTTTGTCTGTCTACATTAGTTTTGTCAAACTTAGGACATAATTAAGGTTCATGATTTATCTGGGCGTTGAAATTTTGCACCAATGATTTATAGTACAACTGCCAACAGGGTTCCCATGGGATAATGAAATTAGAGATGTAGGTATTATAATGTAAATAGAATTTATTATTGTTTAGATCCTATTAGACTTTCTTGGTTTGGATGATGGAAATTGAAAAGAACATAACTGTATATTTGTTTTTTTTCTTCTTTTGGCATCAAGTGGCAAAGGATACCAGATAAATTATATTAATGAGTCATTTTCATGGTTATGCACTTCTCATAGAACATTCAAATCCGTCGTATAGTCATGTCCAAATACATTGTTGTTGCCCAGTCTTTCGGATGGAATTAGTTAGCAAAAATAATATTTAACAATACATTTTCGTTTTCTCTTTATTTGATATTGTTGTGGATAGAAGTATAGCTCTTTCGCCAAAGTTTTTTTACTCCTTCGAGGCTAATTTTTGTTTAAATTACCTCTATATACTTCTTGATCAACCAAATATCATTTACATTAAATAATTATATCTCTTCCATTGGCCTCATTCATTAATAGATTCCATTATTTCCTCTAGTAAACGAATTTCGACTTCGATTATATTATAGAATTTGATCGAATTTGAAAATTAAAGTTTAAATTTAAATTAATTTTTTAAATACTTTAAATTTAATATTAGATAAAAAAAATTAAAAATATATATTTAGATAGTTCGATGAGTCATGGGCAAGTATTTTTAGAACTTAATCTCAATTTGAATTCGAGTAATTTATGCCCTAATTTCCTCTCCTCCTCCCCTAGTCCTATCCTGCCATTGAATAATCAACCACATTTTTTATTTTATTAAATGGCAATTTAATTTGACAGATAACAACCCCATGCACTAGCCAAGTCTACCCCTACTTTTATCTGGAGCATTGCATGTGAATGCCACAATAATATTTTTTTAGTAATTGACAACTCTTAAATGTTTTGGTGGAAATATTCTAATGCATCGGCTATGAGTAATGAACGGAAAGAATTACAGTTTTTCTATTATCATTTTGACTTTTGTAATTAAATTCAAATATTGAAATATATGTCATTCAAAAGCTGACCAAATCGAGGGTTAATATCTTTGTTTGGTAGTGTAGAGTTAGTCGTCTACTTTGTCTTTGAAGAATAATTCACATTGCAAATGGTAAAATTCTAGAAGAATCTACATAACTAAACTTCTTTAAAAATTGTATATAAAAATTTTAAAAGTTCATTTTGATCCATTTCTTTAAAATAAATCGGAATTAATTAAGTTGCAGATACTAGGGATTTCAATAAAAAAAAATCAAAATTATTTTGTATTTTACAGTTTGGATAGGTCTCTGGGCAAACTTAACAAATCTTAGGCTTTATGGCCCAGCTCAAGTTCTTCCTTCCTTTTTGTGAAGGCCCAATAAAGAGTCCAAAATTTTGAAGGATATTTTCATCTTATAACTTGCTGGTCGTTTTTGCCTATTTTAACTCGTTAGTTCGCAAGAATTTTTAGAAAAGTTCCTTATAATAGTCCAGTATAAAAGCTTCTAGGAGTTTGATTACCCCTTTTAGGCCCACTTTCCACTTCTAGCCCACCAATCTCCTGAATAAGGATGTGTAATAATATTTGGGCCTTTCTGAAAGCCTATCAAGTCTTTTTCCATCTTCCATTTGGACAATATCACCATTGGATCGTATCAAAAGATCCAAATCCAAGTTTAATAATAAAGGAAAAGAAGCAATTGTCTTATCTATAACTAGATTGAAGATTCTGATTAAGGTTTACAATCTCAAATGCTAAGCATGTACCTCTTTTCTCCATGCTTCAAACTATTTTCTCCAATATTTTCAATTTTGATTCCTCTTTTTTTTTTTTAAACATTCAAACTTTGATTCCTACTAATTTTAAATTTTTTAATTTTTTTTTTGTAAAAGTTCAAATTTGATTCCTAATAAAAATATATAATATTTTTAAATTTAGATTTTAGGATTTATGAATATTACATATTTTCAATAGTTTAGGGTTTTTTATTAATTTTTAAATAGAAGAATATGTTGGCAACAAAAGATATCAGCTCTTAACGATCTAAGAATGAAGATTTCGATCAAAATATATCTTGATTTCTTCCTTTCTCTTGTTAATCCAGCCATGAATTGAATCTCTTGCCTAAGACAATGAAGAATTTTTACAGATTTATTATACTTTGAACTCTTTGATTTTATGTCAATTCTTAATGGAGCTATATTATTGTTATTCTAAATGGTTTTAATGAGTTAAGAATTATTCAATTTTTTAAAAAATAATTAAGAGATAACCATAACATAAAAATAAATTATTATATATTATAATTTGAAGTAAAATATATATATCTTCGTAGTTTGTTCCTAATTAAAAAGTGCCAAGATTTTAATACTTAATACCTCATTTTAAAAAAAATTAAAAACGCCTAGATTGCATGATAAAACTCCAGAAAAAATATTGAAGTATGAATACTGAAATATCAAATTTGAATATTGAATTTCAACTCTAAATTCTAAATTTGATTTTTTTAATCAAAATCCTTGGGTATCCATATGTTAGAATTATATTAATTTTAATTCTATTTATACTTGACACATGTGTTTGTGTTTATTAATATGTAAGTTTATAAAATATAAATTAATCAGTTTTAATATAACAATCCACACCAAACTGATTGGGAGTTTAATTAAATTAATAACTCCCTCTTTCTATCTATAACTGTCCATTATCTCAGAAGCATAAGTGATAAGAAAACAGGTGAAAAGTTACTGACATGATTGGTCTCTCAATTGTAAATGGCTATTATCTTATGGATCAAGCACATAAATGGCTATATGATTCTAGATTTTGGAATTGGTCTTTTAATTATGTTCCTAGGCAATCTAATGAGTCACCTCATAATCTTGTCCATTGGGCTAAATCTTATTGTAAATTTGATTATATTTCCATCCCCCTCCTCCTCCCTCCCTCCCTCCCTCCTTAATCATGGTGTGATCATGGAGGTACTTCATAGGTAATTGAAAATTCTTCTCATATTTTGAATGGTTAAGTCTACATTTACCAATTATACCATAACCAAAGATCTTTTCTATTTATTTAGCAAGAAAATGTTGTCATGTTATTGATCCACTAAAATTGTTCCTTTTTTTTTCCATTTTCCCCCATTTTATCATTTGAAAATTTTAATTTTCATATTCATACATTTAAATTTAATCACTACCTATTATAAATTTTGGTTAAACAGTGCATACTCTTTATATTCAAAATTAAATGCTTCTTTTATAATTATTTAAGAAATTTAAATACAAAGCTTTATAAACTAATCCAAATTAGATGGGAAACTTTTAATAGTGGAATTCAATCACCCATTAGTGGTAAAAGCTCATATATAAAATATATTTATTGTAGAAAGTAGATATTTCTTCTGAAACAATCTAAAGCAAAAATATAAATAAACAATTTGAAATACAAGAAATATCAACATTATAATTGTCTTGCAAAATATTAAAATTATAGATATACGGTAATGGAAGCCACTAAGTAATCACTTCGTAGATTTAGTATGTTAAAAGTTACAAAGTATTGAATGCATTTAGTGACAATATATCTAGTTAAAAAATATTTTTCTTCTTCAATTAATTTCATTCATAAACGGGCTTAAAAAAGAAGAAGATGTAGCATGCTTTGATCTCTATTTTTTTTAATGTGGAGTTCTAGCTTGATCTGGACGTCCCTGACCACTTCTCTAGATGCGTTGTTGTTTTCTCTGCCTGCATTTAGACATTAAAAATGGTGATGATCAATTTAATTAAAAGAAATAAAACTAATTCCAAATCGGAATTTTTTTAGTTTACACAGTACCTCTTTTTCCCAATCACACCGGGCTATGATAATGATCAATATCAAAGTTTGAATTGCAGTTCCACCGAAAATCATTCCAGCCCAAATGCCCTATAATTCATCATCACAAGATCACACTATGTGAATTTGACGTTAAGAAAACAAGAGTGGAAATGATATTATTTCGATGTTAAATCAAATATTTAAATTTCAAAAAATAACTTTTCTAAACTATTTATTTTATTTTTTCATTATTAGTAAAGATAATATTAAAAACATACACATAAACTAATTCTAAAAAATAATAAAATATTTTATATTTTAAAATAAAAAGTTTACTTAATCAATCGGTGGAGAGATAAATAATGAGTGAGACCCAAGAAAATGATTCGTACCATTACGCCATAGTGGAAACCCCATCCCATTATGAATCCGAGGGGGGTTCCTATCAAATAGTAACATCCCAAGTTTATATAGGCCACATATGATTGCCATCCAGAACCAACCGCCACACCTGTGACAATGAATTTTTTAAAAAAATCACAAATAACATAAAAATACTTTATATATCAAAGACAAAAATATGAAATTAATTGAAAATGTCTATCGACATCTTTAGGAGTATATAATATATTACTTATTGTGTTCAAAATTAAATATATACACATTTTACTTTGATTTAAGAAAAAACATATAATCTAAAAAAATTTATTACAATATCATGGTTACGAGCATTTCAATTTCAAATGAAAAGAAATAGTATTCACAGAAAATAAAAAGCTCATGTAACATATATATATATATATATATATATAATTACCTGAAAGAATGGGTTGGACGCTATTGAGGAGAACAGTGAAAGCCAAGAGAATTGAGAGCTTGTGTACTGCATTTAGAACAGGTTCGCTTGTTGTCCAAATTAGAGCCATCTGATTGTGGAAAAGCATTATCAGTACCCAAAAGAAGAGACCTATCACTGAAGATTGGGTCACTGAAACAATGGTCGCAAATCTGGCCCCTTTCCCATTACGGGATCCCAGCTCGTTTGCTACCCTTACTCTGAAAAAGACCACAAATCATAGAAAAATAGTCATAATAATCACAACTTTAAAATTTTGCCTTAGAAACAACGCGATTTCATTTCAGTCACCTATTGTTAATCAGATAGGACACACAAGAAATGAAAAGCCAATTTTGCTTCTTCTTTAAAAGCTGAGGTTAGTCAACATTGCAAGGCTCGCCACCTTTTGGTGGGTGGAATTTTTGCTCCCCTTTTTAATAATATCAAAAGAACGAAAAAAGCATTACAAGGTCGGTTTGCCTTTTTTTAGAATTAGCCAAAAGAAAAAGAAAAAATATATATTTTTTAGTCAAAAGGCCTCGGGTAGTGATAAATGATAATGTAAATCAAGGTGGCAAGCTGCTGAAAATATAATTTCATTGAAAAAACTAAAGGCTTGAAGCTAAGGATACAAAAAACAGAACGAAGTCTCAAACTAACATTTCGATATCTAAAATCTAAAATAAACATATTTTTCATTTAAAATTTCACTAACAATTTCTTTAATTTAAAGAAATTACATTTTCAGTAACTAATAATTTCCATTAACTTCTTAAAATCAAAACCTACTTTTTAATTTTTACACTAATTCAAATATTTTTAATATTTTTTCTTCCCGATGAGATCATTTTTAAAAAGTAACCAATATAAAATAATTTACCTTCAAGTATGGGATGATAAGACCCGATCTAAGCTAAGTTGTGATAAGCCCATGTTAGTTTCTAAGCATTTATTGTATAAAAAACAATCGCCACACACATGACTTTCGTCTGTCTGTGGACACAAACAAATGAAATAAATAATGCCACTTGTTGCCAAACTTACCCAGTCCCAGCAAAGAAACCCAGAGGAATCATCATCTCCCAACCATTTATATTCATACTGCCAAAGAAAAGGACAAGAAAGCGATAGCGATTCAGCAAGATGAATGAAAGGTCAAGAAATTAATCTAAACCCTTTAAAAATAACTAATTGAAGGTTAATTTGTGGTCACAACTCACATAACGTTAACTTGTAATTTCTTGTCATTGAATTGAAAGTGACATACCAAGGACAATAATATCAATAAACATGAAATGGACTATGTGAGTAGTAAATTAATTAGTAATGATAAGTTTAATTAATGCAATTGAGACAAGATACTGTAGCAAGAGTATTAGACATGACAGACTGGCCATATAAACTCGAAAGGTTATTTCACCTACCATATTGACAAAGCATCCACGGCGATTTCTGCATTTTGCAGGTTTCCTGTCATCACTATCAGAATTCTGTAGTACCAATTCTCCAAACTGTGACAATTTGGAAAACCGAGAGAGAATTATTGATTAAGTAATCAATTAAATATTGATCTATTATATAATAAATTGAGTTATATTTAATGATATGTAGCCGAAATATAAAATTGTTAAATTTTCAATTCTTACGAAAACTTAAGCTATTTAATATGCTTGTGATATGAACAAAAGATTTAATAATAAATTTATCACGTGAATAATAATTACTAAATAAAATTCTGTAAGTCTAATGCATAGATAAAATCACTAAATAGGCAAAAACAGTACTTTCATATTACGTTAAACTTTTATCAAACTCTAAAAAATTGAAGAGAGAAATAAAATTTAACAATTTGACAAAAATTTAAAAGGCTCTCTCATCCTTCAACAAAATAAGAAAAATAAAAGAGTATTAATTGGAAGGGAGAGTAAAGAGAAATTACCATAGCATAACGCCGGAAGAAACCGAGAGCTTGACGAACTCCCAAAGACCAGAGAAGGCTTCTAAGGAAAAACCAGACCAAGTAAGAGGACAACCACCACAAACGGTGTAAATGAACAATCCGATCGCTATAAGCCACCAAGAAAAATTCAAGGTAATCACAGCTCCAATAAGTCCAAGATTCAGCTTCATCACAAACAACCAGCTCAAGAATATATGTAATATGAAAGTCCCAAAATTCATCCATGCAATAACGCTGTTCTTCAGCTGGCTCTGTAAGAACCTCTGTAGAGGAAACTGAAAAGCTAAGCAGAAATGAAGTGGGATAAGCCACATGGCAACAATCCCAGAAAGCTCAGCAATATCTTTAGGTTGTCCAAGAAGTATGAGAATTGGAGTAGCAAAGAGATATATAGGTAAAGTTAGAATACAGCACAAGAAAAGAACGATAAAAGATCGTTGTAGATAAATGCCCAACATGTAATATTTCTTTGCCCCAAATGCTTGCCCACATAGTGTCTCCAAAGCACTTGCCATACCTAGCTACAAAAATTAATTTTTACCAAAAGAAATATAATCAAAATCATAAACAAAATTCTAAAGAATAAAAAAATTATAGAATGGGATTTTTTTTAGAAGTACCAAGAGACCAAAATCGAAGCCCATAATAACACTAGTAGCGATGGCCATAGCAGCAAGTTCAAGATCACCAATATGGCCGGCGAAGGCTTGGGAAATGATGAACATGGAGTAGGAAGCGATGCGGCTGAAAATGGCTGGACCGACGACACGCCATAATTTCTTGGTTTCAATCCAAAATCTAAGAGGAAGGCTTTGATCTTCATCGTCTACTTCCAAGCCATTGGAATTGTTTTCGAGTAGGGGAACTTTTGCCTCCTCCAAAGCCCTCTCTCTCGACATTTTTTTCTTTTTTGTCCTCTGCTGCCTTCCTGGAAGTCGAGATGAAGATCAAACAAATGAAGGGACTTGGGGGCTTGGGAAATACCTATTTATAGATGAGAGAGAGAGAGAGAACGATGAAAATCACACCCATGAATCAAACTCTGAAAGGCATATTTTGTACTTCGAAGAGGCGGGGAACGGAATTCATTTTAATGGTTCTCGTAAAGTATTTTCAATATATGTATATAATATCATCTTCAATAGTGAAATGTTAATCTTAATCTCAAAAGTCATATATCAAAAATTTATTGAAATATCAATTATATTAGTATCATATAATTAATCAAATTAAAAAATTTCTCCAATGAATATACTCAATAATCCATTATAATTCTACTTGTCATTTGATTTTTTCATATAAACTTAATTTCTATTTAATAATAATTTAAAAAAATAGTTTCATTACCCAATTTTTTAATTCAGCATGTCAAATATTTTGTCAAGATATGACAGTTTTCTTAATAGTGTTAAGACACATCAGTATGATATTGGGTTTAGACTTTATGCATTAGAGATAAAAAAATAAATATGCTGTCATTTTTACTAATGTGACATATGACTTTTGACATTGGTATTACACAATTAAAAATTCACTAAGAGTGATACAAGATGTATCAACGGAAACATCAGAAAGTCACTCCAAAATTTTTATCACCAATTTAAGTTTTTATTTTTATGATTCATATTTTGAATTTTGTGTCCGATTATATTATGTGAATAGCAACTCTAATCCCTCATAACTACTTCCAAGGTAAATCACGAAATATGTATCTAGACTTTTACACTAAAGGAACAAATGTTCATTGTATTTCACTCCACTAGGATTTGAACCCTTGCTATTATTAATCAAATTTTCGTGATTAGTTGTGCCAACTACTTGTACCCGAACAAATTTCTTATTTTTTATTTTTATAGATACCTTTTATAGTTAGAATCACCCAAATTTATAAATTTATTTGAACATTTACCTATGGTGTTTCCATCCTTTTTTTTTTTTTGCTCTATAATTCAATTTTTAAATTTTTTACAAGTGAAAATTGAACCAAAATGTATTATAAAGAAAATTGAAAAGGAAAAAAATCAGTTCGGTTTATAATCAAAATTTTATTTTTTAATGTAAAAAATATTAAATATTTTTATTTTAAACATAATATATTATATTAAAATTTTATTTTAAATATTCTTATCTTTTATTTAACATTTTTCTATGTTCTCTGCTCATATAATTTTTTTTATTTTTAGATATTAATTCAAATAGGTTCTTAACCTGATAAATTGAAAATTGAACCAAATTAAATTATTTTTATCAAAATCTCATAAATGGGGCTTTTGATCCCTAAGGTTGTTGTGCGTTTCAAATGTAGTCTTTTTTTTTACAATTTTGATCCTTAATGTTTTTGTGCGTTGTGATTTTGACCCTTTTGACAAAAAAATTACAAATTTATGATAAGTCAATGAAATACTAAAATTTGGTCAAATTTCATGGGTAAATATACAATTATACATAAAGTATCTTTTTACAATTGTTCATTAACGTTTTTGTGCATGACAAATGTAGTCCTTAATTTTATGTATATTTTTTATAGTTTTGATCCTCAATGTTTTTATGCACGGACATTTATTACTTTTGGTTAAAAATTTAAAAAAATTCAATTAGTCAATTATAATATCAAAATTTTGGGGGTATATTTGGAACTATATTTTTTATAAAAAAAATTAAATACAAAAAATACCTTTTTATTTCATTCCCACAAAATTAGTGTTAAATTCCCACATAAGTCTAAAAGTTTAAGCAGTTAGTTTTGGGCTGCCTACTTTAGTTTAATGTAGTTAGTTTAGTTTAGTTTCTGTTCTTACGGCTCTCCTTTTTGTTATTCTTAATTGGGGATTTGGATTGTTTTGGTTAATGGTTTTGTGTAGATTGGATAGTTCAGTTTTGTCTGTTAGTAGTTTCGTGTTTTCTGCTCTGGTTGTATCTTTTGATGGGTGGAGTTTTTACTCCATTTTTTATAATATATTGACTTTCAAAAATAAAAAATGAATATTTAATTTTAAATAAATTGATTAAG
Source organism: Apocynum venetum (assembly GCA_019593545.1). Taxonomy (NCBI): domain Eukaryota; kingdom Viridiplantae; phylum Streptophyta; class Magnoliopsida; order Gentianales; family Apocynaceae; genus Apocynum; species Apocynum venetum. Next base: position 21,991 of record SRSM01000427.1, read on the forward strand.
CATGCATACAAATAGAAATTTTATTAGATCTTTAAAAAAATTTATAATTATCTCATAATTGTACTTGCTTAAGAGTGCAATATAAGTTTAGTCGACATATCGACTCGTGTGACTTGATTTTTAAATTAAATTAAACTCTATAATAATAGGTATGTGAAAATTCAATTTTATGTGAAAATTTTTATCTTGATCTGATTAAATTAGTTTGCGAGCCAAATAAGAAAATAATATGTTTAAACAAAAACATCGTCCTTTTACACTTTCAGGTCAGGCCGGGCAGCGCGCCAACCCTATCTACACTGCAGTGAGTTTACCTCCTAAAAACTCGACTCAACTACGTTAATTACACATGATAGTATCTTCAAACCTAATATAAAAATAAAAAACTCCCAAAGGAGCAAAGTTTAGGTGAGGGGAAAAAAAACCATTACAAACAACGTGTATACACAAAATCTCACAAAATCTGAATTATATAGTACTGAACTCTTTGCAGGTCGAAAGCTAAGTCTTGGCGTGTGGGGAAAATCAGTCTTGAGTGTTGCAATATTTTAGTGGTACCTTAAGAACCTTTTCACCAAATACATACATAATTCCGACTATAATGACTATTTTTTTGTTGATTAACACTTTTAGCGGTACATTAATAAAGTTTTATTAGGTATTACTTTTATAAATTTTAAAGTTAATTAAAATTTTTATTAAATAATTATTAAAGTAATTTGTCTCGTTTATAATTATAAGATGCTTTATTATTCTTTAGGAATATTTTTCTTTTTTTTGGATTGAATATTACCTAAAAACTTTTTTTTGAAAAGAGATAACATAATAATAGAGAGTAGATAATTAGTTATAAGAAGAAAAAAAAGTAATAAATGAGAACATTTTAAAATTTAAAATACCTCATTAATCTGTATATAATAACTTCTAACATTTTATATTTAGATATTGGAAAAATATCTTTACATACATAAAGATATGTAATACTTCTATGTCTTGTTTTTATAAATCCTTGGAAGATTTTTCACACGTAACAAAGATGTTAACATTTTTTATATATTGTTTTGAAAATAAAGAAGACTAGAGGTGTAGTGTAAGCACCTCTATCTATATAGATATCTATAATAAATAAATGAGATGAGAGATAAGAATGAGAGAAGATAAATTCTATTTAGGGAATAAAAAAATGATGAGATAAAATATAAGATTATTAAGAGCAAGGGTAAAAAATAAAATATTCGTAAACATTTGTAAAAGACTTATAATTAAAGGACAAACAAAAAGTCTTAAACAGTTGAAGTTTATGCCAGCTTTACTTTGTTTACATTTCATTTACTAAATTTGAATTGTAAATGCCTTCAGAGATTTTGTGTTAAAAAATAAATTTTGTAAATCAAACGAAACTTTAAGTACAATTGAAAAACCAGCTTTATACCAGCTTAAGAAGAAATTTTGAACTTTATACCAGCTTTACTTTTTTTATATATATTTCATTTACTATATTTGAATTGTAAATGCCTTGAGAGATTGTGTTAAAAAATTAAATAAAAAAATTCCTAACATATAGTTTTGTAAATCAAACTAAACTATAAGTACAATTGAAAAACCCAAAAAAGAAAGGATCTAATAAAAATCTTCTTACATTTCACAAGAAAAGAAAAATATTATATTAAAACATATCAAGAATCTCGTTAAGTTAATCGTCTTTCACCTTTGTTCTTATTTATGGAGAAGCAAAATATTGTCCCTTATGCTTGATTATTTTATAATTTTAATAATATTAAATATTTTTTTTATTTATGTAAAATTATATATTTAATTATCTTAGTGGGACAGAGGAATTAAATTATTGGTGCTTTAGGTAATTGATCATTAATGCAATTTTATTTTTAATTTTTTTTCTACTTTCTCTTTATTCTTTGTCTCCTTTTCTTCCTTTTAAAAAATACAGATAATATATTTCCGCCGTCCTAAACAATCAATAATCATTCTTTATTAGAATATTGAATAGAATCGTGGCCTAATGTCTATTTCGTTTGCGCAGTCTTCCTTGAATTCATGAAGTAATTCAAAAACTCTTTATTTGTTTGCCTATGTCGCATACAAATGCGACCATTGGTCGCACCTCCAACTATATATTGTTTTCATATGTTTTAAGTTTTTTTTTCTATTTTTCTCAATATAATGTTTTAACTATTTTTACAACTAATTTAAATTTTACTATTAAGTTATAAATCTACCATTAACAAATACTTTAAACTTTCTGTTTTTTTTTTCTTTCGAAATTAACCCTAATGAGTTTCATTAAATCACATAAATAATAATAATTTTTCATTACTTTTTAATTGAAATTAAAATCTCAAAACAAATTATTAACTATATTTTATATTACTATCAATAATGTATGACTCAAAACATATTAATCAAGTTTTCAATCTCAATAAAAAAGTTATCATCCAAGCACAATTTTATTTAAAATACCAAACAATTACTACTTTCAAAATTCAATTCAAATTTAGTCCTTCTTTTTTAAAATGGAGGCGATACTATTTCTATGTACCAAATATAAAAGTCGTTTCAATTTTTTTTCTTATCTCAAATTATAAGTAGTTTTGGACTTTTTAAGTATTTTAGAAAATTTGAAAATAATCTTGATTTATGTGAATTCTTTCAACAATTTATATTTTAGTACATAATGACCACTTTTTTTTAAGTTCTAAAATACACTTTCTAATGTTCATTTTTATCTTTTTCAACATAAATTTAATATTCTATTCATCCTATTTAATAAGTCGTTAGGAACATTTGACACATTTAAAGAGTAATTTGTTCTTAACATATACTTATTTATCTTATTTTGAAAATAAAAATAGATAGAAATGTGAGGTAATAATAATATAGATGGGAGAGAAAAATGAAGACAAAAAGGGAAGAAAGTCTCTATCTTGGGAATAAAAAATAGGGGAGAAGAAATAATGATAAAATGAGAGTAATATTAAAAATAAATAATTAGTATCTTTAAAAAATCATAGAATGACTTGAGACAAAGAAAATAGTATTCAACGTTTGGAGCATTTACAATGCTAAATTGTTAACATTTAACAAGTTTTGTCATGTGACAAATACAAATGGAATGTTAATTCAGATAAAGATGAATGTCAATGAATATACATTAAACTTTAAAAGTCATCAATAATGCATATTGTCAATAATTCATTGCACTATCTATAGATCATGTGTTAATTAGTCTATTTATCTAAAAGTGAAACGTGTTTATCATCACTTACTGTGTTATCATGTAAAACATACTATCCAAAGATAACAATCATGTTGACACTGTCATGAATACGCTAATATAATATGACATTAAGAGATGTGTATTAAAGAGAGAATTTAAAAATGCTTTTAGTTTTGATAATGTGGCAATTTTTTTACATTGCTAGTAAATATTGGAGATGTTCTACCAGAGAGAGTACAATATTGTTTATTTGATAAAAAAATATTACAAAAAATTTTAGATGACAAATAGGAAAAGGAAAAATATAACTTTTATTGTCGCTCGAAATACCACTAGTTGATAGAGCTAGGTGTAAGTTAGACTATCAATCCATAAGTCTTAAATCGACGGATGAACTAGGTTCTGATGACCATAAAACAATTTTGAATTTTGGTTAAATAGCCGATTAAGGCCACCTAGTTCGTGCAATGCAAAATTGGCAAATTGTTAATCAATAAGACTTTTGAATGAATGGATTTTATTATTTTGAACAGTCTAAACAATTAAAAATAACTCTCTAACTTAACTAATTAGCTCCTAAGTTTAACCAAAATAAAGATTGAAACTACAAAGCAGTAAATAAAAGTTGTAAATAAAACTATGTAAAGAAACTCTAAACCTAAAGAAAGAAAGAAAGAAAAAGCTATTTGATTTGGTGGTGTCCTTCATGCTTAACCTCTCTTCTCTTATTTATAGAGGATCGGTTTGATGTGTTTCTTGGGCCTTCAAGACCCACTAAGCTACTTTTCTCGTGTTTAATTACTCCTTAAACCTATTTCTTCATGTCCCAAGGCCACTTCTTCTATAACCGAACATCCCTTGTAATCACTCTTGCATGTTGAAGCAGTGGAGATTATAACACTTTAATTTGGTCTTCAATAAGTAAAATTAGACTTATTTTTACCAGTTGCTTAGATACCTGAGAATTTAACCAAAATAACTCAATTTTTAACCTTTTGATCCAAAATAACCTTACTGTGTAGACGTGCACCAAAATAACCCAAAACGTATTTGGAAAGAACGTCTAAACAATTTTGACAAAACGATGTGTTCCCAAACACGTCTTTAGGTAGACGTGTCGGGAAAGAACGTTGACACTGTTGGCAAAAGGGGTAGACGTGTCGGGAAAGAACGTTGACACTGTTGGCAAAAGGGGTAGACGTCTTCTTAGTTAGAGTTTTTTTTTTAAAAACTTTTCATTGTTTTTTTTTAAAGTGAGTAATTTTTGTTTTTTAAAAAAAATCTGAAGACCTTTTTTTTGGAAATAGTGAGTGAAAAAAATAAAAAAATAAAAAAAACTTAGACGTGATTGTGAATCACATCTAAGTTTTATTTTTTTTAATGAAATAAAGAGTAAATTAAAAATAAATAAATAAAATAAAACAAAACATAGATGTGATTGTGAATCACGTTTAAGTTTTGTTTAAATTTTTTTTTTACTTGTCATTAAATATCAAAAAAAAAATAGAAATTTTTTCTTTTTTTTAATGAAATAGTGAGTAAATTTCTTTTTTAAAAAAAGTTAGTCACCTAAAAATAAATAAAATTTTTGCCACATTAGTTTTAGATGTCTAAATTTTTTTTTTAGAAAAATTGACTAGCTATTTAATTAAATAAAGGCAATTTTTAAAAAAAAAAATAGAAGATCAACTTTTACTACTATTAGTGTAAAAATAATATTTTTAATATTAGTGTAAAAATTTAGTGTCAAAATAAATTTCAATATTAGTGTAAAAATATTTTTTAAAATTTGTATTCCAAAATTTATATAATAAATAAATATTATTAATTTGGTTTTAGGTGTCTAACGTTTTTTTTAAACAAATTGATTAACTATTTCATTAAATAAAGGAAAATTTTAAAATAAAAAAATAGAAGATAATGTTTACTCTTTATTTCATTAAAAAAAAAAACAAAGCTTATTTTATTTTTGATGCAGCCGTGAAATCAAGATCATCCCAATTCCCACGTCCCTATGGAATATTGGAAGCATACGCCTGTTTTTCTTTCTCAAATCACGTCTAAGTTTTTTTTTTTTTTTTTCACTCACTATTTCCAAAAAAAAAAAGTCTTCAGACTTTTTTTTAAAAAACAAAAATTACTCACTTTAAAAAAAAATAATGAAAAGTTTTAAAAAAATTAAAAAACTCTAACTAAAAAGACGTGATTGTGAATCACGTCTACCCCTGATGTCATCAGTTGACTTATGTCGATTGAGAAGCCTTTATCATCTATTTATCTCGATTATTTTTTTATATCAACAATTACAAATTGAATATTTTTAGGGTCAACTAAGTCTTTTACTTTAAAATACCGTTAAATTCTTAATTTGTACTATACCAAAGTAACTTAACCAATATTCTTAATTTTCTCAAGATTAGTCCAACAATTAGCTTATATTTCATGAAAGGGTTGATAAAACACAAATTAGAGATGTCTATGGAATCTCCAGGAGTAAGAGAATCTTCAATGCTCCACTTTTAACATTAAATAAACTTTATTAAGTGACATTCAATGAATGAAATGCTAATCCATCTTAAATTAATACTAAATAAATTGATGACAAACTTTAAAAATCATATTTAATACATAATTTCTACAATCATTTGCATTATTCATATGCTATTTACTAATTTGTGAACTTATTAAAAAATGAAACTATGTTTATCTTCATATATGCAGCCAGTATGTTAAACCGAATGTTAAGAAATGTTATACTTATTGAGTGATATATTCATATACATGTCAATATAAGATGATCTTTAAGACCTGTGCATTTGAGACTTTGATGATACAATATATATTTTTTATATTGATATTGAAATGTTAAATATATTTGACCTAATGTGTAGTGTTTTAATAGTTTGACAATGACAACGTGGGCGGCTCTATTACTTTGCATTATTGTTCAAACTGTAAATTTTTTTAAAAAAAACCAATTATTTGGTGACATACTCTCTCATAAAACCTTCCCCACAAATCTAGGCTAAGAACCAAACATTGCTCGGTTCATGGTCTCCTAAATCTCTACAGCTACAAATTCATCATAAAAACTAGGAGAAAAAAAAATTGTTAATTAAATAGTGGAAGCACACAAATCATAACCTATATCAACTGCAAAGGTCCACGTGATACATGGTCAGAGTGAATCAATTGATTTGATAGAGTTTTCTTTGTATTTTCTGATCACATTGTGGATCACTAGAAGGCCCACCAATCAACAACCTTGTCGTCCCCAACTAGGATATTCTCTGCTGGAATCAACCTAATAACGTAAGCAATTACGAAAGCAATATATTGTTTTGTTGTTTCTCTCTAAACAACATATCCTTTAGGATTTCTAATTTACTTTATAATTTTAGAATATAGTTTTATAAATGCATGAATTCGTTGTAAAAAAGTTGTATTTCAATAGTTACTGTACTAACTCAGAATTTGAAAATCTTAAATTTGACATCCTGTCTCAAATGTAATAAAAAAATATAAATTTGTTGAAATAATATTACTTGAATAAGTAATGAATTTAAGTATAAATCATTTTAATTTGAGACACAAATTTTTATCTTTGAAGTATAAGTCATTAATATTTTCCTTTAAAAAAATAAATTGAAAATAAAAAGTTGTGAGTATTCCATTGGAATTACTGATGAAAAACAAAACATTGATTATTTGTTGGTAAATGATGAAAAATTCCAACAAAAATGTTTAGGTCAGTAATTCATTGATAATAAAATGTTTTTTTTTGTAGTGGTTCTTCCATCTTTATATGTCTTTAAATTGTTGAAATTGTTAGACAAAGACAACATCGAAGTGATTAGTACCCCTAGTGTCTACTACACAAATAGATGATAAAAGTGTTTTGGAGATGCTCATTGATCTCGTCAAGAACACTTTTTCCAAAGTAAATTTTCAACTTTTCCCCGCCTAATTTGACCACAACGGGATGGGCAAAAACCCACTAAATGTAGGTATCCATTCGAACTTGTTCGGTGGGAAAGGGGAATACTCTGTTTAAGCGGGTAATTGAATGATGATTGAGTTTTAATTAGGATTTTAATGAGAACGGAAATGAAAATAGAGATGTTGTTGTACTTGTACTCGTATCACATGGACGTATATTTTTATCTAATTTGTATTAATTATTTATCATTAATTATATTTAAATGTGTATATATGTGTAATACTATTTTTTATTTTTGAAAAGGTAAATAATCATTCTTAGATATATACTACTACATTGATGGGTGGTGGCGGGGAGACTTACTCTAGCCTCATCCCCTATTGAAAATAATGTCTTTTTCTTCCCATGCCCCAATAAACCTTAATGAGTATATCCTTATTATCTCCATGGATATGCCAATATACTCGTCCTTGTGGGTTACAAAATGTATATATAAAAAAAACTAGTGCATTAATAATATGTAAAATGTACATAAAGTACAAAATAAATTTAATCATATTTTTGTATAAACTCGTATACATAATCATTTAAAGTAAAATTCTCTAGATTATAATATTGTTTTTCATATTTGAATTTATTCCATAGTTTGAGAATGCATAAGAGTCAATTAAATATCGTCCAACGATGCATCTTGATGAAAGTGATTTTATCTTTTTCGATTTCTAAATATATATAAAAAAAATGACATTTTGCATTACAAATCCACCTATTCATAACATACTTCTAATATTTTACCTCTCATTTTCTTAGCAAAACTACTTTGAGAAAATTCGGTAGATGCTTATCCCTTAGTCAGACATTACCATCAATTAAACATCTAATATCCTCGGGCATTCCTTTCGACATTAGCAATCGCAATCTCTCCACTTTTAATATGATATATTTTTATTAATTTATTAATAAAGAGCAAAGAGTAATAATTTTGAAGTTTATGAATTGAATAATTTATTTGGTAAAAAAAGGGAGAAGAAGAAGAAGAAATTTTTATTTCAAATAAACTATGTACAAGAGAAAAATATTATGAATAAAAAGAAGAATAAGTAATGAATCTCGAATTCAATTTGACATTCTATATTCACTATGAATTTGAAAATCTTATATTTGACATCCTTTATCAATGTAATAAAAAAATATAAATTTGTCAAAATAATATTACTTGAATAAGTAATGAATTAGTATAAATCATTTAAATTTGAGACACAAATTTTTATCTTATATATATATATATATATATATATATATAGACACACAAAAATATGAGATGTGACGTACTTTATTTGTGTTGTATAGTAATTGAATATAAATTGCATATTCTCGGGCAACATTTGTGAAAATGACGTATCATATGCAAGAATCTTGGAATAAAAAATGTATAGTTTCAATGAAAATAGTGAAGTAAAACTATTTAAGGATACGGTACAGCACACAAATTGCATTTGAAAATAAATCTTTATATCAACGTGCCTTTCCTTGGTGTAAGGAGCAAGACTCCAAGCATTCACGAAGGGACAAATAGGAAGAGAAATTTAAATAAAATTTGATTACAAAATCTCAACATCACCATATGTTGTCCAAACTTTTCAACAGGAAAAAAAAATTTCCATAAAAGAGTGACCAAATTCGACTTTGCTTTAGCAACTTCGTTGATTCATTTTGGTTGCAGCCACTTAAATTTTTCTCTATGTCATTCTCGTCAATAGACTATGCAACTTTTGAGGTCAATATTTCTTGATGAGTTTCTTTTCTTTTCTTTTTTTTGAAAAGCAAATATTAATATAGGAGATGAACTCCAGACAACCAACAGAAAGTCAGAGGAATACTACTGCAACTACAACCTAATAGCGATACCCACTAGCCAACAACTAAAAAAATACAATGCAACTGACAGATATGGATTATAGTCATCCTGCTAGATCACAACATCCAACACAAGCCATCATCCAGGAGGATAAAAGAAATCCATCAGAGAATAGTATGTCAACACAGAACAGATAGGCCATATGAACAGGAGGTCTTACAACAACCTCAGCAGATCTACATTTCTTGCAGTACCGTCCGTCGCTAATTGATGAATTTCTTTTAAAATAATTTAGTGTTATATATCCAACGAATATAATATATAGTTGTCGTGTATATTTTGTATATATATATATATAAACAATAATTTTATTGATGAATGACAAAAGGAAAATGAGATCCCTAAATGTTGTACAAAAATTATGATCCAACCAAAGAAAAAAAACTAATAATAAAAGATAAAAAACAAAAATGTCAAATAGCACAAGATTTATGTGATTTGATCAAATTGATCTAAATTCAAGGAAACATGAGATATTTGATTATTTGAGAAGATACAAGGTACAACGGATCACATTGACACAAATTCTATGTGTTATTACAGATCTTTTACTGTTTCAAATGGAGTCAAAGATAGAAACTGCCTCTTTTGACCGTGATCTCTTGACAGCGTAGACTAACGAGATCTCTTCTGTAGGCTCATGGACTTTGAGACCAATACAGTGAAAGTTGCCGATCGATCAGCAAAATTATGGGGTAGCGAGATGACAAACTAGAAAGTTTGCCGAACAAATTATCTGACAAGTAGGTTATAGTTGGGAAGCTCACGTAAGAAAATTCAAGCCTCATGCTCATATATGGATGTAGATCAATTTGATAGAATCTCATAAATCTTACTGTTATTTATTTTGGTATTTTACTATAAAGTTTGTTTCTGTGTTTATATTCTCCAAGATTTTTCACAATAAACTTGTATAAGAGACATGTTGGTTACAACACTACACGTCAAGTCCCAAAAACAGAATACAAAGGGTTCAAAATACAAAATCCATGAAAACAAATACTCTCTTTGTCCATTTTTATAATATATTTTTTTATTTCTTTGATTATCGTGTATGCTATTTTTAAATTTATCCCTATTTTATTAAGAGAGATAAAAGAGAAAATAAATACACAATTTTTAAGAAAAATTAAAATAAATAAAGAGTTTAATTAATATATCTTATAAAATATGAGGTACAGAGTAACTACTATCAACCCACAACATATCCTTTGACAAAACAGGAGCACTCGATGGGGATTTGATAAATATAATCATTTCTTAGCTAAAAATTTAAGGAAAAAATTGTTTTTACATTTTTATAATTTGTGCTAAATCATTTTACTTTAATAATATATGTTTCTTTTCAAAAAGAGGAAACAAAATTAACTAAATTTTGTTTTAAAACTAGGATCTAAGGTGGCATCACATAATTTTATTAAGGTTGTTTTGTCATGTTTCAATATATTACATCTGTTCCTTTTTATAAAATGTTTTAGGTAATTTTCACAAAGACCAATCAATTATTTTACATCTTATTATACCCTTATTTATTTTAATCTTTTTTTAGAAAAATGAGTATTTGTTATATATTTCTGTATCTCACACAATAAAGTAAGTGTAAAAGCCGCTATGCATCAATATTTATGAACTGTAATTTTATTTAAAACTTTTGGTCCATGACTCAATACTTATTATTATTAGGTTAAATTCCTAAATCTTATGGGATCATGATTTTATATTAAACTTTATATAAGAGTGTCTAGTTTTAACCCTAATATATTATTTTATTTTATGATCGACGACTATTGAGAGAGAGAGAAAAAGACGAGGTTAGGGCAAAGATTTCTTAGAGACTGATTTGGTTTGACATTACCTAGGATATTTGTTTAATTGAGGTATGTAGTTTTGATACTTCTGATTTTATTGAAAAGTATCTACAAAAAATTGTGATTTTGTTTATCTGATTATTTTTATATATAAATTATGGAATGAGTTAGAGTAATTTCTCTTTTGAAAATTTATTTGTATATTGTGGCTTAATTTTTATACTTGAAAATTTGAATGATTTTTGTGAGACTTATGAGTCATAATTTGAAGTTGGTAGGAATAGTTCCAAGTTTTGATTTGATTCCGTTCATTAGGATAAAATAATATTTTTTATTTGACCATCATAGCGGGAGTATAACTAAGTCTAACATCAGAGTTTGAGATCGGTGGATGTTATCATCGAATGAATTCTTTTAAATTATTTGATGAATGTTTTGATTAATTGATAAATTTAAGCCTCGTATTTCATAAATAATGGAATATTCGATTTATATCACCATTTGATATTTCATAGAAAAATTTAGTTTCATGTTTATTATTTGATTTTCTACAATAATTTTTGTATAGGAAAAAAATTATTTTTGTCTATAAAAATTCTGCACAGTTTTTTTAAAAACTTTTATGCATTATTTTTTTGCACTATTTTTCAGAAATTTGAGCAATAATTAGTTTCAATAATGTCTAATTTTCTCTAATATTTTTATATAATTTTTAAAAAAATTCTGTATAGTTTCTATTTAAAAGAAAAAAACTATTTTTAGCAATCTACGTTACCTGCGCTTAAAAAGGAAAATAAATAGGTTTTTTTTTGGGTTCTAATTTCTTTATGAGACTAAAAATATACATTTAGTTTACCCTATTGAAATCTTTTTTAATATTTTATACAAAATGAATTAAATGACTTTCATTATGAGAAGTTTCGCACATTCATAAAAAAGAAAAGAAAAAAAAGAAGTGGTTTTGTCGTGGGCTCATGGCCCAAGAGAAGGGAGCTACTGTTTTGAGAGGACATATGCGTACTGTAATCAATAAATTTTGGACACTCAATAGTGCAATTTTGGACGCTCAAGACTTAATCAATTTTGACCGAAATTGACATGAAATTGATTAAAATTGTTAAAATAAAAAAGATTAGGGATCAAAATAGTTAATACTATATTTGAAATTCACAAAAATATTATATATCAAATGTAGGAATGGCATAATGGACACCCATCAACGTCGAAAAGGTCATTGGAATTAGAATCCAGAGTTGATCTTTTGTCAAATCATGTTTAATTTAATATAAAATAATAAAAAAAAGAACAGCATTTTTTTATTTGGAATTCGTGTATAAGTGTCCAACTTTGTCAAATATACACTAAGCTATTAAATAAGGACAATTTAGTAAGTTTGGTTGTATAATTTTCATTTTCAATACTTGTCTTAATCCTTATATAAGTTGAAAATGAACAATATAAATAAAATGGAGGGAGTATTTTTTATTTTCAAAATAAAGTTTTTTTATTCAATGTCATCAGATAAATTGAGTAGTAACCTCAAACTTGTGTACATAGCAGGTAAAGTTGATTTCCATTGTAGATACTCAATGTGAAACAACTAGTTGGTGCATGAATTTTGCCATTAATTAACTGAGTAGTAACTGGATGTCCAGTCTTGAAAAAACCTGTAATCAACTTCTAGTCTGGCGTATGCCTAGCGATGACCATTTCTCCACATGCATACTTGCCTTCTCTGCCTGTATTTCGACATTATAATGAAGGAATAAGGATAAGATCAAATTAGAAGAACCAAAAAAGCAAAAGATTCTAATTAATTACCTCTTTCTCCCAACCACACCGCATTGTAATGATAATCAATATCAAAGTTTGAATTGCAGTTCCTCCAAAAATCATCCCAGCCCAAATGCCCTTTATTTCATTAATATTACAAAACATGATCATATTTGTATTTACATGTTATACATAAATACAGTGTAAAATAAAATGAATGAGTGGCACAGATATGAAAACGATGATACATACCATTACCCCATAGTGGAAAACCCATCCCATTATAATTCCAAGGGGGAGACCAAGCAGATAGTAACAGCCTATGTTTATAAGCGACATATGATTGCCATCTAGAACCAACTGCGACACCGACGAAAGTGGCGAATAAAACACAAACTTCCTTAAATTCTTATTTACAACCATAAAACCTTCAAAATTAAAGAAAAAATAATATTTCGTTGGCTTCAAAATATAAGATTATCCAAAAATATAAATTGTTTTACTATTTTTTAGTAATATTTTATTAATTTTTTCTCATATTGATACTCTTATCTTTCTATAAGATTTTTGTAATTCCAAAATACTCAGCTAAACGAAAACATTATTTCTCTTGAGATATTGAGGGATAGTTTGAGAGATGAAAGAGAATTTCAAGAAAAAAAAACAACAAATAGGAGCATTTTAGAGATATTTTTTTTATTATATTTAATTTTTAGTCAAATGACTTACATTTTAGAAACGGAGATAATATCTATAAAACAAAATCAAGCAGTAAAAATTTAAAGAGGATTCTAATTACCGGAGAGAACGGGCTGGACACTATTGAGGACAGTGAACTCCAAGAGAATTGAGAGATTGCGTACTTCTCTGAGAACAGGTTCACTTGTAGTCCAAATTAGAGCAAACCTTATTGTGTAAAAACAATATCAGCACCCAGAAAAAGAGACCAATCACCATTGATTGTGTCACTGTTGCTGCCTCTCCGTTACGTGCCCCAAACTCATTTGCGACCCTTCTTACTCTAGAACATTTCGTTGTTAAGCCAAAATACATACAAAACATTTTTGAGCAGAAAACTTTGCCTTAATTAAACTTCTATATACAGATTGTAATTACAAGATTAATTAATAAAAAAATTCTTTCAATGTGATGCAATAAAAGATAAATAATTTATCATATATGCTATTTTATTAAAAAAATCATATATGTAATACTAATTAGGTCCTGATAGTTCTATTTTGCACGTATTTTTGCACTCGACAGTGGTCATAATTATTAGTAAAAATAGAAAGAAGTCTAGTAGTCAAATGTGACCAAACTTTACCCAGTTCCAGCAAAGAAGGCCAAAGGAATCATCATCGCCCAACCATTGATACTCATACTGCGGCCAAGAGATCACAGGCTCAGATAATCGATCAATTTTGGCTAAGAAATTTTAGTTTGACTTAAAGTTGCTAGAACAAAAATTGATGAGCAGAAGAACAAGAAGTTGAGAAAAATATGAAACTGCGTGAATGATTAGTCTCGTAACAATTTGAAAATGTCAAATATAAAGATCTGACTTTTGGGGCCAATGGATTGTTATTTTTAGATGAGAACTATTATATTATTTATGGGTGATTAACGTTAACGATGAGATTATTCTTTAAAAAAAAAGATGAGATTATTAATTATTTACAGCTTTCTTACCAGACTGACAACGCATCCACTACAATTTCTGCATTTTTATGGTTCCCGGTCATTACAATCAATATTATGTAGTACCAATGCTCCAAGCTGTAACATTAAAAAGATAGACATAAATATTGTTGCAAGGATTGCTACCTACCATCCATGTTCAACGAACCTAGATTGTATATTTTACACCCTCTATCCCACATACACAGTTTCCAATTTGTAAATTGTAATGAAAACTGTAAAGACCAAATATTTTGCAATTTAGTTGGAAAAGTGATCTCATTTATATATATTGCAATGTTATGAGTTCGATCCATGCTCGTAAATTATCAGAGCTGGGAGGAAGGATGATAAAGAGAAATTACCAGAGCATAACACCTGAAGAAATGGAGAGTTTGATGAACTCCCAAAGGCCATAGAAGGCTTCAAAAGAAAAGCCAGACCATGTGCTAGGACAACCACCAAATATAGAGTATACAAATAATCCAATCACTGAAAGCCACCAAGTAAAATTCAAGCTAAAAACAGCTCCAACCAATCCACGATCAAGCTTAATCACAACCAACGAGGTAAAAAATACATGCAGTACAAAAGCCCCGAAATTCACCCAAGCAATTATACAGTTCTTCAGCTGACACTGGAATGCATAGCTAAAGTGAAGTGGGATAAAACATCTTCCAAGAAACCCGGAAAGCTCAGCAATTCACGTTGTCCGAGTAGTTTCAAAATTGAAGTTGCAAATATATAAATGGGCGATGCTAAAACATAGCATATAAAGAGAACGATAAAAGATCATTGTAAGAATTGAATAGTCAAATTTTAGGACTATCCAAAACAATTAGGCAACCAACCACTTCAAGAAATTGTTGTCATATGCAATAAGAAAATTGTCGCTATTTTTTATCGTTTATTGAAAAATTTTGTCAAAAATTTCAGTTGTTCACACTCCCACACTCCCTCAATTGACTATAAATTGAGGTCATCTTCTCAGTTTTAAATCATCCCCTTGAGAGTGGTGATTGTAAAGAATCAATCTAAGAATAGATTGAGAGAGTTTGAGAGTTTATTCTTTCTTTCGTGATTTTTGGTTTTCTTTTTCTGAATTCAATTCAATAGAATTCTTTGTTTTTCTTCTCAAAGTGTATTTTTAAAACATTACAATGATCTGGTCAAACACAACAATTGGTATCAGAGTCATTCAGAAGTATTGTTCAATGTTTGCATAAAAAAAAGAAAAAAAAACAGAGAATCCGTCGAAATTTTGGGTTATGGAATTTGCTCAAAATGTGTCTTTGAGCATACCATTGGATTTGTCTCATCGAAAGGAGTTCAATGCAACAACGGGTGAATCAAACTGACACGACTTCAGAAATTGAATTTGAAGTTTCGATTACTATAACTACATTTGCAGAAGATCGGATGAAGAATATGACACTGTGAATTTGTTGTTAGGTTCCTGATAGAGGTTACTGTTCATTTGTAGATAGATCCCTGAACTGTTAGACATGTACCAGATCTTCGAATGAATTTACTTTCAAGGATAGCCCTTAATAAACAGGACTATGATAATCACTTCAACAAAGACATGTATAAATTGTCAAGAGACACGATGACAGTCGCTTGAGGACATATATGTGGTACATTGTACAAAACTCATGAAAAAATATATAGCATTGCAAGTCTAAACGTAGTAGAAAAAGAGGTTTTTCAAAATTTGTGGCACCAGAGGCTGTGTCATATGAGTGAAAAAGGGTTTACTACCTTGATAAACAAAAAGCTTATTAATGTTAATAAAGACGTTGCATTAGATCCTTGCAACCATTGTCTATTTAGTAAGGAACACAAAGTTTCGTTTAATTCCTCTTCAATAAGAAGATCAGAGTTGCTCAGTCTGGTACAATCTGATGTTTGCGGTCCCATAGATGTTGAATCACTAGGCGGAGATAGATATCTTTTGACATTCATTGATGACGTTTTTCGAAAAGTATGGGTGTATTTCTTGAAAATAAAGGATTAGGTATTTGAACACTTCAAATTATTTCATGTCATGGTGGAATGTGAAACTGGAGGTGAATACACTTCCAAAATGTTCGATGCTTATTGCAAATCATATGGCATTCGACATGAGAAGACAGTCCCATGCACCCCTTAACACAATAGCATAACTGAAAGAATGAACCGGACAATCATGGAACGTGTTCGGAGTATGTTCAGTATGACTAAGCTACCAAAACCATTTTGGGGAAAAGCAGTCAGAGTTGCTTGTTACTTGGGGAAAATTAGTACTGTTGGATTTTAAAATTCCGGAGAAAGTATGGTCTGGAAAGAATCTATCATATTCTCACCTAAGAATATTTAGATGTTAAGCATATGCACATGTATTCAAGGAGCTCAGACTGAAGCTTGATGCAAGTACCACTTAATGCATTTTCATAGCTATGGAGATGAAAAATTTGGATACATATTATGGGATCGAAAAGAGAAAAAAGCGATCAGAAGTAGACACATAGTATTCTATGAAAACAAGACAATAGCAGACATTGAAAAACCCTCAATATCTCAAAAATCAAATGTTGATGCTCAGATTTTAGATACAACATCAGAACAGTTCGTGAGAAATGATGATGCAGTATCAAAAGAAGATGTTGAGCAGGGGGAGCCACATCCCACATTGTCAGAAATTCCTAGACCATCACAAGACTCAAATGATGGTGAATCTCCTCAAATTATTAATCTAGAAGTTTGTATATCTAAACGAGGTCAGATTCCGTCTAGAAGATATCCATAGTACCTTCTACTTATTGAAGATGGAGAACTAAAAAGTTTCTAAGAAGTGTATCTCATAAAGACAAAGAAAAATGGCTACTAGCAAAGTAGGATGATATGAAATTTCTGTACAAAAATAATACTTATGAGATCATAGAGCTTCCAAAAGGGAAGAAGGCACTGCAAAATAAGTGGGTGTTCAAGCTGAAGAAAAATGGCAGCAGAAAAGTAGTGAAACAAAAAGCTTGATTGGTAGTCAAATGATTCCAACAAAATAAAGGAATCGACTTTGATGAGATTTTTTCACTAGTAGTCAAGATAACTTCGATTATAGTTATTCTTGGTCTGGTAGCTAGCATGAATTTGGAGCTTGAACAAATGAATGTAAAGACAACATTTCTCCATGGAGATTTGAAAGAAGAAATTTATATGGAGCAGCCAGAGGGATTTGAGGTTTCCGGTGATAACCTCGTTTGCAAGCTAAAGAAAAGCTTATACAGTCTGAAGCAGGCGCCAAGAAAGTGGTATAAGAAGTTTGACTTGTGGATGAAGAGTTAAAACTATAAGAAAACTGCTGCAGATGAGTGTGTTTATATTCAAAAAATTTCAGACAGGAATTTCGTTACTTTTCTACTATATGTAGATGACATTTTGATCGTGGGAAAAGATGCAACGAAGATTAATCAATTGAAGAAGGAACTGTCTAAGTCTTTTGATATGAAAGACTTAAACCAGTCAAACAGATTTTAGGAATGCATATAGTTCGAGACAGGAAGAACCGAAAACTATGACTATCTCAGGAGAAGTATATTGAACGGGTGCTAGAGAGTTTCAATATGAAACATGTCAAATCAATCAGCAATCCACTCGCTAATCATTTCAAGTTGAGCAAGAAGACATGCCCCTCATCTAAGAAAGATATTGGGGAAATGCCATCAATACTATACTTATTAGCAATTGGAAGTCTAATGTATGCAATGGTATTTACAAGGCTAGATATTGCTTATGTTGTGAGTACAATGAGTCGTTTTCTCTCTAATCCAGGAAATGAGTATTGGGAGGCAGTCAAATGGATTCTTAGGTACTTAAATGGTACATCAAAATTATGTATTTGCTACGATAGAGCTTATCCATTCTTGGAAGGCTATACAGATACATATATTTCTCTAAACTTTTGCAGGAGAACTGTTTCATGACAGTCAAGACTACAGAAGTGTATCGCATTATCTACAACATAAGCAGAATATATTGCTATCATTGAAGTTGGGAAAATAATTGTTGTGGCTAAAGCGTTATCTCCAAGTACTTAGAATCAAACAAAAAGAGTACAAGGTACATTGTGACAGTCAGAGTGCTCTAGATTTGAGCAAGAACTCCATGTACCATTTCCGTACAAAGCACATTAATATTCGCTATCATTAGATACACGAAATAATGGATCGACAACTGTTCAGACTAGTGAAGATTTATACAAAGGAGAATCCAACAGATATGTTAATAAAGGTGGTCACACGAGAAAACCAAGAGTTGTGTAGAGATATAGCTAGGATGCTTGTTCCGAATATATTAGGAGGGAGAGAATTGAAGAGTCAAATTCCATGACTATCCAAAACAATTAGGCAGCCAATCACTTCAAGAAATTGTTGTCAAATGCAACAAGAAAGTTGCCGCCGTTTTCTACCATTGTTTATCGAAAAATTTTGTCAAAAATTTTGGTTCTTCACACTCCCTCAATTGGCTATAAATTAAGACCCTTTTCTCAGTTGTAAATCATCTTCTTGAGAGTAGTGATTATAGAGAATTAATTCAAAAAGCGATTGAGAGAGTTTGAGAGTTTTTTCTTTCTTCCGTGATATTTTGTTTCCTTTATGTGAATTTAATTCAAAAGAATTCTTTGTTTTTCTTCTCAGAGTGTTTTTTACAACATTACAATGATATTGTGAAACACAACAGTATATACCCAACATGTAATACTTCTTGGCCCCAAATGCTTGCCCACATAGGGTTTCCAAGGCACTTGCCATACCTAGCTAGAAAATTACCAGTAAAAAATAAAAGTGTGACAAATTAAATTTCTCATTGTTGAGTACGTATCTCTTTCAATAAAAATTAAATAAAAAGTCTAATTCTTACCATGAAGCCAAAGAAAATGCCAAGAAAGAAAGTAGTGGCAATAACCATGTAAATGAGCTCAAGATTACCAATATGTCCCGCGAAGGCCTGGGAAACGACGAACATGGAATAGGAAGTGATCCGGCTGATAATGGTTGGACTGATGATACGCCATAGTTTCTTGGATTCAATCGAAACCCTACACGAAAGGCTTTGATTTTCATCTTCTTCCAAGCTGTTGGTTTGAGGATTTGAACTGGAATACTGTAGAAATGGTACCTCTATGGCCTCCTCTACTTTGATTTTACTTGCCATTTTCACCGTTAATGTGGAAATCAAGAGATTGTACAATGCATATTTATATAGAGAAACACGAATAATTGAACGAACTTAGTTTTCATGAGTTAGTTTCTTTTGTTTTATTTTATTTATAGTTATATTTACTCATTTTAAGATATAGAGACTTTTTCCATGATTAAGTCATGTACTTCAGAGTTAATTAATTTTTTTTCATATATTATACATCCATATTTAACACGAGAATGATTTATGTAAGATAACAAAACGGGGAAGCTCGATTAGTTGCACTAGTATATGATCTTGTGATTAAGTACATAATTCGTAATTTAACACGCATATTTAAATACCTATTATATAATAATAACATGCATATTTAAATAAATTTTGACCATATTACAAGAATCAAATGTAACAAACTTTTCAATCGTATGGATCTTATAGCGTATCTAGAGAAAGTGATTTCACGACTTGTATAGCTCACTCGGGAAGTGCATGTTTTTTTTTTGGTTTTTGGAAATCACATGATTAGTTGTGTATATTTATTAGTATGGTTAGGTGGGAGTCCAAGGGTTTGATGTGAGTCACATGCAATTTGCAATGATACGTTTCAGTATGATGATAAGAAGTATGGGGATTAATCTAATTGGTCTTTAAGTTGATCTTGAACTCATATATCATTTTAATAATAATACCAATTTTATTGTTGTTGCTACTAGTATTATTATTATCCTTATTATTACCATTAATAATAATAATAATAGACAAGTTTAAAATATATTATTTTTAATAATATATAGTATAGATTCCAGTATAGATAAATTCCTGGAACTATATACAATGTAATTATATAACTATGTAATGTGTATATATACACACACATATATATAATATATACATTGTTATTTCCAAAAGAATAACAATTTGTGTAAAAAAAATATTAAACATTTTTCGTTGGTATGTTTATTTATTTATTTAAAAAACATACCATCACTATTCTTTCGGTATTCCATCACTATTTTTATTTTAATTAATTTTTAAAATTTTGTCAGTATTCCATTGACAGATTATCGATGTAATACCAAGGGATTAATATTTTTGTTGGTATTCGATTGGCATTTTTTAAAAATATTTTTTTTAAAAGTTTGTCGGTAATCCGTTGATAAGTCATTAATCCACTTGAGGGGAATACCTAATTTATGCGGAGAAGTGGATGATGATGGAATTTTAATTACGAGTTTTACCGAGAACAGTGATTAAAATAGAGATGTTGTATCCTCTAGGTACCCACTTGTACCCGTACCGCGTATATTTATATTTAATTTATGTTGGTTACTTATCATTAATTATATTTAAGTGTGTATAAATGTGTAATACTATTTTTTATTTTTGGGAAGGTAAATAATCATTCTTAGATTTATATACCACTACATTGATAGGTCCCCAATTGAAAATAATAATGTCTTTGTCTCCTCCCAGTCCCTGAATAAATCTTAATGGGTATACTTGTCAATATCTCCATAGATATGCCAACATACTGGTCCTCGTTTGCTAAATAATACATATATAAAAAAACTAGTGCATTAATAATATGTAAAATGCACATAAAGTACAAAATAAATTTAATTCATAAAATACATTGACATCACATATTTGATTTTTTTTATTATGTTTTTGTATAAAATTGCATATACGATCATTTAAAGTAAAATTCCTGAGACTGTAACATTGTTTTTCATCTGTGAATTTATTTTATAGTTTGAGAAATTCTCATTAAACACTTCCACAAGGATGCGTCTCAAGAATTAATCGAATGTCATTTAATGATTCCTTACTCGATGCATCTTTTATGAAAATGATTTTATCTTCTCAATTTCTAAATATATATAAAAAGAATGACATTTTATATTACAATTTCATATGCACATTTATAACATACTTCTAATCTCTTAACCTCTGCATTTCTTGACAAAACTATTTTGGGAAAATTAGGTAAATGCTCACTCTTTAGTCAGACCTTACTTTCGACATTAGCAATCACAATCTCTCCATTTTTAATGTGATATATTTTTGTCAATCTATTAATAAATAGCAAAGGTAATAGTTTTGAATAATTCATTTGGTAAAGAAATGAAGAAGAAGAAGAATAAGAAGTTTTTATTTCAAATGACTATGCACAAAAAACAAATATTCTGAAAAAGAAGAAAAATAAGTGATGGATTTCAGGTTGAAGAAGAAATCAAATTTTCCAAATAAGAATCTTGTATATATAAATAAATAAATATATATATATATATATCATATAATTGCATCTATTTTTCATTTTGGCATTTCGTCCAATTTTTCAAACTAATTTGAAATTATAGCACATCACCTCTTTTTCCATTTTGTCCAGTTTTTCAACCCGTTTTGAAAATATGAACAAAAAGACAAAATGAAAAAGAGGTGATGTGTCATATTTTCAAACTATGAGGAAATATTGAAAAGCAAATCGAAAAAGAGGTGATGTGTCATATTTTCAAACTATAAGGAAATATTGAAAAGCAAATCGAAAAAGAGTTAATGTGGCTAATGTACTCATAAATTAATTGATTTTTATATTATTTAATGGTTATATTTTGTTTAAAAATTGATTAATTATGTTATTTAATGTTTATATTTCACATTTAATTTCTATTTCTTTATTTGTAACGTTGATAAAGATAAACATAATTATGTTTATGTTTCATTTTGGCATTTCATCCAATTTTTCAAACTAATTTGAAATTATAGCACATCACCTCTTTTTCCATTTTGTCCAGTTTTTCAACCCGTTTTGAAAATATGGACAAAAAGACAAAATGAAAAAGAGGTGATGTGTCATATTTTCAAACTATGAGGAAATATTGAAAAGCAAATCGAAAAAGAGGTGATGTGTCATATTTTCAAACTATAAGGAAATATTGAAAAGCAAATCGAAAAAGAGTTAATGTGTCTGATGTACTCATAAATTAACTGATTTTATGTTATTTAATAACTATGTTTTGTTTAAAAATAGATTAATTATGTTATTTAATGGTTATATTTCACATTTAATTTCTATTTCTTTATTTGTAACGTTGTTAGTGTATTTAAGCTTATTTTGGAGATAAAAATAATAATAATAACAAATATTGGAGAAGTAAAAAAACAAATCCACATCAACAGATGACGTGGCACAACCAATCGAAACCACGTCATCTACCCAAAGTTAAAAACATTAGTATTTTATGACTTGACGATAATGTAAGTTTATTGTGTGTTTTTAAAATAAAAGAGGTTAATTGTAAATGTTATATTAATTTTATTATAACACTTTATTACATTATTCATCTTGTTTAGTTATTTATACTTGTAAATTTTGTGTTTAAATTTGTTTGAGGGCAAGAGAATGGGTGGTGTGGGGGAATTTGATTTACTTATAAATTAACTGATTTTTATTTTATTTAATGATTATATTTTGTTTAAAAATCAAATGCCCAGTCAACAGTATCGGCCGAACCAGACAATGACACATGGCAGCAGAGGCATATGTCAGCATAAACTTCAAACAATGTTGTTTCATGGAAGAAAAAAAAAAATCAAAGGCCGAGATCTCAAGCCAAATTAGGCATGCCTACAGGTGGCTTTCAAAATTTTGATGCAAACGAATTGGAAGGTGACATGTGAGGAGAAAATGAAGTAGCTTCGACATTAGGGAAATTACTATTTTGCCCATGATTTTGTACCAATAAAGACATAGATTGTTTTTATCATTTCTTCATAATAGTTCCAATATTCTATATTTATTTTGAAAAATATTTTTTAAATTATTATCTTCATATTAATATAGTCTTTTTGTAATATTTAGGAAAGAAATCATGTCCAAATAATTTCAATATTTTCCAGTGAGTTTTATCTTTCAATTTCTTTTTCCAATGTTTATATATTTCATCCTATATTTATTAAATATGTATTTTGATTATTTTCCTTTTGTTAGTAAGGATATGTATTAAGTTATTAATAAATAGAATTAAGAGATAACTTGATTTGTACTTCATTTCTATTTTGATTTAATTTACTGAATTTATGGTTGGTTATCCACTTTAAATATCGCAAATGGTTGGCCAAGCCGCATAATTAGTTTAATTTATTTTAATTTATTTTATTTATTTTTTATGTATTTTGTTTTATGGAAGACCGAGCATCCATATTTTTAGATTAATTTATTTAAATGCCATATTGAATAGCCTATTTTGTTTAGTTAATATAATTCAATATTTATTTATAGAATATTTATATAATTCCTATTTTAATTAATATAATTATGTGAATTAATTGGATTGACAATCTAGTTAATAAATATGATTATATAACTAGGCTTATGAATCTTGTATTAATGATTCAAGTAACATCTACTATTTAATTGAGTTACAACTCTTGATTTAATTAAATTAGAAGCGAAATTATATAATTTAAATTGTATATAATTGAAGCTGATTGATATATACAATTTAATGTTGGTGATACCTTATTTACTTAATTCAATTTGATTGAATACCCTATACATGTTGGTTGGTAGTGGTGTTTAATTAAATTATTTATGATTAATCCCATGAAAATATAACTTGATGTCATTTCCTTGCTAACACTTTTTATATAATTTGTATTCCATAAATCCTTTTTAATTCTGATTCAAAATTTCAAAACTCCAAAAATATTTTTTAAGTACTATTATTTTCTTTAAAAAAGTATTAAAACCCCTCAAAATCTTTTTCGATTAATTGTTTTGATTTAAGAGTTGACAAATTTATGTGGATGTGATCCCTACTTTTCCTATCTATATAGGAACTATTATGTTTAATTTGAGAGTCATACGATATGCTTTGCCAGTGCCTTATATTTTCAAATCGATTTGAAAAATTGAACAAAATGTCAATATGTGAAATGATATGATATGTATATATAAGGGTTCTTCTTTATTTCTTTTTTATTACAAATCAGAAATATCTATACAAATACATATTTAGTTCTCATTCTTTCACATAATTTCTTTTCTTACATTTAGTCTATATATATGTAAGGAACATCATCCAAACGAGTGCAAACCTTTGACTAGTCAACTTCTCAAATATAAAAAATAATTAAATGAAATCTAGTACAAAAAATAAAAATAATAGGATTTTTTTATAGAAATGATAGTTGGGAATAAAGTTTCATATGGGTTGGTTGCACTGGAATTGTGAAGAATATTAGCCACTCACAATAATGGTCTCGTTATAGACTAGACAACTCTTAAATAATTGGATTAGTTACTCAAGCATCTCATAATAGTTATGCTCTCAGAGTAGATTTCATTCCAACTGCACTTGGTACAACTATTGTCAACATAATTGAGTTTGAGTTACAAACAAACTCTATAGATGAACGAATAACTATAATGATGAAACATGTTAATGCATTCATATCTTTATCGGGAGGTTATGATATGTTAGAAAAACTATTCACTATCATTTCTTGGTCCAACATCAAATTACATACTAACCAATTGGATCTTTGAATATTGATAATTTATTTGACGGTTTACAATTATTTCTTGATTTAGTTGTTAAGCATAGTTTGTTGTCTCCTATTGAATGAAAAATTCTTATTTTATCAACCTCAATAGATGAGTTGTTAGATTGGAAACTTTTGTCCTGAAATATGATCCTAAGATACTTCTAATCAACTGGAAAGTTAACAAAAACAAGTAAAATAGAAACTCGGATGAAGTTGATTTAGAGCTAAAATTATGAGCATGATTGTTGTCTCATTTGTACTAGTTTTATCCTGATGTAATTTTGACTTTTATAGTTAATTCATCTCATTAATATATATTTCCTTTTAAACAAATAACAATTGCCTTTCAAACAAATGTTATTCATATTTTTATTAATAGTAGATCTATTTGAATGAATCATTTTAAGTTAAGTAGATTATTTGTGGTATTTAATAGAAATTAATATGTGAAAGTCCTAAAGCTTTTAATGTCTTAATTTTGATTAATGACAAACATTGATATGAACTAATGTTTTAATTGTATAAGTGTTGGTATTTTAGGATTCAAATGTCAAATACATGCAAGATCGAAGTTTCAAGTCTTCAAGAAAGATCGTAGGTAATCAAGAGTTGAAGATAAACGTTTTTTGGACTAGATAGGATCTCTAGGTTTACCTCTATGAGTAATAAATTATATAGGTTACTCAATAAAAGTAAAACCTTTTTCAAAATGCACTTCTCTAAGATAAAACATGAATTGAGTATTTATATTATCGCTTTTCTGAACATTCTGCAAATGATGAACTGAGTACTCCGGTCGATCGCATGATCTGTGGTTGATCGCACATGCATTCAAACCATACAACACAACATTCCAATCAACTCTTAGAGTTGTGGAATAATGTTTTAAGCAAATGCATGTGCTTTGAAATGGTGCGGACGATCAGCCTGAGAAGCAATTGACCGCACATCTTCTGAGTGAGATTCAAACAGTTATTTTTATGACTGTTGGAGCATACATATAAATACCCAAGTGTTTGAAAAACTTATAACGACGACTTTTCGAGCAAAAATCCGATTGATACTCAACATAGAACATCTTGAAAATATTTTGAAACCCTTTCATAATATTTACATTGTTAAAATCATCCAAAAAGGGTATTTACTAAAATCATTGGTGTTCTTGAGCAATCTAGAGGAACATATTACTTAAGGAGGTGTTTGTGCTTCAAAATTGATATATCTTCACATTAAGGTGATATCTATATAAAAATTTTCTTATTCTTATCTTGTAAATTTAATTTAAGGTTGCATTGAGCATAAAACTCTAAGGATTAAAGTGAGCCTTGAATTATAGATAATTGTGATTATCTTAATTGTATCTATTTCATTAATAGTTGTATTAGAGATAAGTGTGTAATCAATATTGTATTGTAAAACCCTAAGGTGAATTGTAACAAGTTTGGGTAACAAGTTTGTATTGTAAAACCTTAGTTGGGTAACAAGTTTGTATTGTAAAACCCTAAGGTGAATTGGGTGAACAATTTTTTGTAATCTCTTGTGCTAAATTAGTGAAAGGTTTTGTGAAATCCTTGAGTAAATAGCTTAAGGTAGTGGATTAGGTTTTGTTGGATAAACTAAATCACTATAAATCGTTGTGTTCTTTACTTTATTTTTGCTTAGTTCTTGAATACATTATTCACACACTATTTGAGCATCAAGTGTTTGATATTAGTTGTCTTAAAAATTTTTGTTTTAGTTAGATTAAGGAAAAATCGGATAAAATCTAATTCACCCATATTAGGTTTTTCATTATGTTATATTAAAAGGACCATTCCATTTTAGACATACTAAAAAAAATGTGAATATTCTATTTTAGACAGTGAAGAATATAAGAATGTGTCCTTCTGACAAATAAAAAACAACTGTGTTGCCACAATAATTTAAACATGTCCAAGATAAAAAAATTTCCCATGATGCTTAGAGAACTTAGCTGCTTCTTTGATGCGATTTTTCGAAAAAATCTTTGGAAGAGAGAAGGAGAGAA
The DNA here is from genome assembly GCA_019593545.1 of Apocynum venetum. Classification (NCBI taxonomy): domain Eukaryota; kingdom Viridiplantae; phylum Streptophyta; class Magnoliopsida; order Gentianales; family Apocynaceae; genus Apocynum; species Apocynum venetum. The sequence goes on from SRSM01000427.1 coordinate 49,099, forward strand.
ATTTGAGAGAGCAAAAAGAAAATTGATTCAAAGATCAAATCTTTACAATTAGAATGATGAGTTTAAATAATTAAAGGGAATTAGGCCAAGAATTATATGGGGAAACATGGGGTAAGGCTGCTCCTTGTAGCTGTTTGCTTTCCCTGATCTTTTGGGATGAGCTTCCTTTGGTTTGTTTTGTTGGCTGGGGTAGCATTCTGCCCTTTTTCGGTTTTGACCTGTCCTTGTAGTGTCTTGTATTTTCTCTGGACTTTTGTCGTGCTACTGCCTTTCCAAAAAAGAAAAAGAAAAAGCATATTCACTTAAGAATTTGTTTGTTGACAAAGATTTGTCCATCAAAAATGTCAAAAAAAAAAAATGAAAGAGAAAGCTAACTGCTCCAGTCATTGTAGTTCAACAATTGTAGTCCCATCATGTTATCATATCACGAAGAGGTGAAAGCAAAGTTCTTGTTTACACTTGAAAAGGTTTTTCTTCATCACGTTTGCACGTTTAAATGCCTAATTATTTCGTTAGGTGAAAATGAATAAAGAAGCGTTCAATTAGACGCCCACGATTTCTCTTTGCTGGGAGACATGAACGGTCACGGATGTACCTCCCCACAAAATTGTGAAATTGTGTCATTGTTATGATGCTTCATAATACTTCATAATCATTTCTTTCTTTGATAAAATATCAGGGTGGACCGTGTGACTTTCATTTTTTTTTGATAAATTTAACGTTTTAAATTACTAAGTGTACCATCATTAAAAATTTTATTGATTGAAAGTTGCATTGCATGCACAATTATTGAAAGATATCTCATGTGCTATGAATTATATATATATATATATATATATATAAGTAATTCCACAATTCACTACAAAGTGACAATGTCCACATCCATATATTTATATATATAGAATAAATCAAGTTGTCATGACTTATTTCAAAAATAATTTTAAAAATTGTATATGATATTCAAATTGAAATACAATAATTAGTGTATAGACTTACTTATCTTTTTTTTTTTAAAATAACATAAAATAAATCTTGCAGATTTTCCCCCCATATAGTTGTCATCTTCTAATTCTTAAATTTGACAAGTAAATCTAAAAAATCTTAAACACTCAATCTTATTTTAAAAATTAGATATTTCTTATATGCGTGATTCAATTTTATTTAAAAAATTATATTTCAACTTTGGTCAATTAAATTATTAAGTTAATCTTACAAATTAAATAAAAATATAAAAATTAAATTATATAAGATATCCATAATAAAAATATATTCTTTAAAATGCTATAATTCTATCAAAATAAAAAAATATTCCGTAAAAATGCTATAATTATGTCAAAATGAGAAATTTTTGAGAAATTTTTAAAAATATAATTTAATATAGATTATTGTCTTACAAAACGAACCTATTGATTGATTCAAATATAATTAAATCTTAGTAAGTTAATCTTTCAATTTTTGCCCCCAAAAAGTTAATCATTCAAATATGTTTTGAATTAATTCAAGTTAATCTTTCAAATTATATTTTTGAAAAATAAATCTTCCACTATATTTAATATCTTTTGAATTATTTTTTAACTAATCTATATCCATATCACAAAAAAAATATTTCCATTTTTTCTAAAAGATAAAACTCCACAATAATTGGCTCTATGGAAATCATCACCAAATTCGCCCTTTTCTAACGTTATTTTCAATTCACTTTAGATCTCTGTCAAAAATTTCTTTTTTAATAGAGAAAAATATTCACACTTATCTTTGTCGAATTTCAAAAATCATAACTTTTGGTGTTGATTTGGAGGAGTTTTGAGTGTATTGTGTACTAAGTTTCCATGATATCTTTATAATTGTTTAGTGACATTTGGAAAAATTATTTTATTTTTTTATTTTGACCCCCTAAAAGAGGGTATAAATGAAATGCTTATTGTGTTTTTTTATTTAAATTGAAACACCTCAAGTTATTGTCTAATATTTCAATGAGTTGACACAATTAATTGGTATAAATGAAATGCTTTTATTCGGGTTACTAGGTGCTTAATTTGATTTTTATTTAGTTTTTGCAGGTGTATAAAAAAATCATGATGCTAAAATAAAAATAGGATTGTAATTGAGAGTAAGGACTACAATGAGAATGATGAGGTTGATGACTCTATTCTTGCTACCATGATCAGAATGGGGGGATTTGGGTCTTATAGTCAGCTTTCTTTTGAGATGGGGAAGCATAATGTTCCACTACAACATCTACCACATTGATAGAAGAGTATTAAATTATATATGTAAATTTAGCATTCAAATTAAAAATTTTTTGAGAAATATATGTTAATTTATTGTATATTATGCAAGGCAAGATGAAAGTCTTTTTTTTTCCATGATGCCAAGTAGCCTCAGGACTTATGTATTGTATTGTTGGAAGGTAGCCTCAGGACTTAATGTATTGTTGGAAGGTTAGATGGATTAAGAGTAAGGAAAAGAAATGTTCGTGTGGTTATTTTGCAAAGCAAAGCAAATAGTTATTAGCTTTGAAATCCCTACTTTAAAATCAAAATATCTTTCTTTTTTTTATTTGTTTTAGAGAGACTATTAAAAAATAGTTATATATTATCTTTTTATAATTTATATTTTTCAAACTTTGTAAAAAGGACTATCTTATCTGATGAATGAGTGCAAACTAAATTAAAAATAGAAAAATTAGTCGAATGATTCTACATGTTTGAAAATTTGGCCGTTAAACTCATAAAATCTTACATTTTTTAATTTGTCTCGATAAAAAATATATTCAGTGCATCGCACATGTGCAATGCTAGTTATTCCTATAATTTGCTTTTTTATAAAAGCACTTGAAGCTCTGTACGCGGACATTCGCAATTGTCAATGGCATCTGGGCTGCGATCTCCGGCATTAGAAGCGGACACCCTGCCCGCCAGGTTTGGCACTGGCAGAGGACACCCTGGCTACTAGCTTGGCACAGGTAGCGGAAACACCATGCGCCATGCTTATGTTAAAAGTTACTCTCTTAGACAAAAGAAAAGGGGAAAAACAATAGCACAGCACCTTTTTTTTTTTTTTTGTATTTTCATCCAAGAACCAATTACTATATTATTATGTGTTATGCATCACTTTTGCTACTTGATTGGCAATATATTTCTTACAAAATAACTTGTTTCTTCGTTTGATTAGTTTATATACAACTAAATTCATTAAATCCAATTAATAAAGGTGCAATTAAATTACGCTTTACAGTTAATTTTTAAAAAGAGTTATGACGTTTGCACTTGCTCCATAACTTGATTTAAGGTCATTATTTCAAAACAATTTCATTGTTATAACATTAAAATAACTAATTTAGAGAAAAAAAATACCAAAACAAAAGATTTAGAGAAAAAGATAAATTCAAATTTCTTTACTTAAGAGAAAAAAAAAAAGAAATGTATATAGTTGTCGTTTAAGAAAACAACTATAAAAATATAATAAAAGGACAACTATATAATAAAAATATAAGATAGTTTGAAGCAAAGTATATTGTTATCCATAAGAAATAAACTGGATACCTTTTAAAGTTTGAAGCCGATTTGACTATGAATGATGAAGTACATGTAGCCCTTGCTATTGAAAATGGATGAGAAGAACTTCTATTTCCCATGAATAAGTTTAAATAAAAGAGGGACCTCCAATCAAGGCTGGAAAGAGGAAGAAAAGCCGGCATCATATGGTAAGATACATCAATGTACTAATTGCATATATATATATAAAATATCCTGTGGAATTATTGGCACATAGTAGGCTTAGGCTTAAAATAAAAATAAGCAAATGGGAAAATACATATAATTGCTAATAATTATTTGAAAATCAAGTTCTAGTTGTTCAGCTAGTTTGACATGTTCACAAACAGAATAAATGAGTCTCAAAATGAAGTGAGGAGGTTATTACATGCTTGACCATCTCTAGCCCAGATTTTTAATGTAATAAAAAGAAAAATGTTCTAGGTTGGTGAATTCAATTCTTCACGATGACCTCTCTGCATGCATGCTTGCCTTCTCTGCCTGCATTTTGACATTATTAATTAGGAGCAAAGAGATGGGATGAAGTTACAGAAAACTTGAAAAAGCAAAAGATTCTAAATTAATACCTCTTTTTCCCAATCACACCTAATTGTGATTATGATCAATATCAAAGTTTGAATTGCAGTGCCTCCAAAAATCATCCCAGCCCAAATGCCCTAAATTTCATTATTACAAAACTGATTAGTAGATTCGGTATTATATATGAATACAGTGTAAACTAAAATGAACAAGTGATACATACCATTACCCATAGTTGAAAACCAATCCCATTATAATACCAAGCGGGAGGCCAAGTAGATAGTAACATCCCACGTTAATAAAAGCCACATACGATTGCCATCCAGAACCAACGGCAAACACCTATGAAAATAAAAAACACAAATGACAAAAATTAAGTCAATTAATGAAATTTAATAAATTCTTTTAGAACGGGTTATAATAGTTTGCAAAAATTAAATTATTTACCAGAGAGGACGGGTTGGGACACTATTGAGGAGGACGTGTGAAAGCCAAGAGAATTGAGAGATTGTGTACTTCGTTTAGAAAGGTTCACTTGTAGTCCAGATTAGAGCAATCTTATTGTGGAAAACATTATTAACACCCAGAAGAAGAGGCCAATCGCCATTGATTGTGTCACTGAATTAATGCTTGCAAATTTCGCGGCTTTCCCGTTACGTGCGCCCAGTTCATTTGCTACCCTTACTCTAGAACAACATTTTTTGTCATAGCAGAGCAAAGAAAAATCATTAATGTCAAAACTATATATACGACTGTTGCATTAATTGTACTCAGTATTTATGTACTAGAGAATGGTTCCACCATGTTCTTTTCATTGCATAAGTCATAATTATTAACAAGAAAACATGTATAGAAATGATGTCAACTGATCAACTGTGGCAAAACATCACGTACCCCAGTCCCAGCAAAGAAAGCCAGAGGAATCATCATTTCCCAACTATTGATATTCATGCTGCAGCCAAGAGATCATAATTAAGTTTAGATAATCTGGTTTAGCATAATTATGAATTATTTTTTATAACGATAGAAATTACAGTTTTCTTACCATACAGATAATGCATCTACCTCAATTGTTGCATTCTTTAGGTTTCCGGTCATCACATCAATATTCTGTAGTACCAATTCTCCAAACTGTAACATTAGAAGATAAATCAAGGCTGGTCCATTTAGTGCTACGTACTAAGAGAATTCTACTGCCTTCCACTCATGTACAAGAAAATAGACCAGAAAAATACATACTTCATGGTCACAACTCTCGATTGATATATGAGATAGATGTGAGATGAATTAAAGATATTGGTTTCTTTTGAGTAGGTAGGTTAGATAGACATTTTGCTCCATTCTTTTTGTGCGTTTAGTCAACTTGGTCCTTCATATTTTTTTTTAGTCATTTTAATCTCTTATATACTTTTTTTTATCCATTTTGTTTCTTTTTACTAATATAAAATTTGAGTCAACTCATTTGTAAAAAGGAACAAAATTGTTT
>SRSM01000428.1:0-41474 GCA_019593545.1 Apocynum venetum
TTATCATAAATAAATAATTAAAATTCACAATTGAATTGGGTCTATGAAAAGTTTTGGCATGTCAACTTTTATGATTCATGAAAATTTTACGATTCAAAAACTTTTAAATGCTCGAGTTGTTTATTTGTCAAATAGTTCAATAGCTCAAGAAAGTGAATTTCAAACTCAAATGTCTATTACTCAGGGACTTTTTTTTTAATAAAAAAAACTCTACATCTATTAAGAGAGAGAGAGAGAAAAACTAAACCCATAAACTCAACATATATTTCTCTGAATTTTCAAGACACAATCAATCTAAGCAATTCTCAGGAATTAGCTAATTATTCGAAAACTTTGATAAGGAGTCTTTGGTCGAATAAGTTTCGATACCGATGATTCTTTGCAATCTTCTTTGACACAGAAGTTCTTTAACAATCGAGTAAATGGGGTAATGACAGATTGTATTTGGATCATTTCCTTTCCTCTTTCTATGAACACTTTGTACGAAAGAAAAATTCCTGAAAACCTTTTCTTGTTCATATCCAAATCCTACCAAAAATACTTCCTTTTCTTCTTTCCATCGATTTTTTATTCCCTTAGCTCTTATATGATCATTCATGACGTTATAATAAGGTAGAAAATTCAGAACAAAGTACTTAATGAGTAATTAAATTCTTCTCATTAGATTCTGAAAGGGAGTCTTATAATTTTTCCCTCAAGTTTAAAAGTAAAAAAACAAACAAAATGAGTACGTAATATAATTTAAGTAAATTAATTTAGCTTGAAAAAATATAATGGTCAAGAGGTCGACATTGTATCCCTAAATTGATTTTAAGGTATCCTTTTTCCACAAATGATGTAAATTTACAAATGTTCATCGAAATTTCGATTCTACAAACTTATTTTTCTTGGCACAAAAATTCTCCAAAAGGAGTTGAATAATTTATTAGATTAGTATGAAAAATATTTGAAACGTTTTACTATGGCTTATTCACGTATTAGTTGAATGTATAATGATGCAATAACTAATGAAAATAATTGAAAACTCAAAACCTTTAACTATTATAATATTCTATAGTTAATGCAGTGCTATCCATCTAACCAAAAGTAAAATAAAAAATAAAAGACACAATTCACTTAATTATTGGGATTAAGGACCACAATATTTCCGAATGGCAGAAAAAAACTGGATAATTAAGTACGGAGGTCCACCCTTCATTAGGACCACGATATCCCAAATTTGGTTCGTGGCCATTCACAGATCACCAAATTCTCTTCTTTCCTTGTGTTTCTGGTGTTCATTTCTCTTGATTCCTGGCAGCTTTTGATTGCAGAACGTGTTTGATAGAATTTCAGTTAAAATACTGAAACGTAATTAAGACTTGCGCCACAGTGATCACAAGAATATAGTGAAGTGACACCTAAAATGAAGTAATCAATTAGACAATAACGATATCATCTTTGATATTTTCGTTGCAAAAAAGAGCCAAAAACATTTGCAAAAAATAAAATACATTAAGAATTTCTAACCTTCGGGGAAAGATATAAACATATCAAGAAGTTTCCTTTCTTTTTTTTTTTTTTTTGAGGAATACTATGTAGTCAAAGGTAATGATGGATTTTGAACCATGAAAAGAATATTATAGATGAATCTTTTGTGATGATCATAATTTCACTTTCAAAGGAGGTTATATGCTTCTTGTCATCTATAGCTACATTTCTTATAGGATCATCGTGATCTCAAAGGAAAAGGCAAGAGGGAAAAAAATAAGACGTTCTTGATGATTCTTGAATGATCACAAAAGACATATGAAGATGCCCTTTTTTTAAACACAACGGGAACTGAATTTGACTTATATCATGGAAGACCTTTCATGATCTTAGGCATCATATTCCCTTTGTGGCTGTTGTTGTATGGAGGCTTCACATTTACTTTTTAAGTTCTAAACTTAAACAAATATATATATATATAGAGTGAGAGAGAGAGATGGAAATGTCTATTCCATTGACTCTCTCTCCAAGAATATAGGATATCTCACAAGCATCATGAGTAGGGCCTATCAATATTGATCAAACCCAGAGAGAGAAAGGGCTGTTAATTTTTTTGATATTAATGAAATGGTAGTGAGTTCACTTCAAGTTAAGAAATGTGTGGAGAGGGTTTTACTAATTACAGTTGAACCTAGCTAACCGAGATAAAGGGCACATGTGATGCATGTGCTTTCAAGCCATATACCTTCTTCATTACTATATGCCTTCCCCACCTATCGCCTAAATCCATCAATCATTTTGCCTCTCCTACCACCATCCCACCCCATCACACACATACTCCCCATCCCTTTTCCAAGTGAAAACTTTCAAACATTTTATATTTTAATTTGTTAAGAATTAATTTTTTATTTTTTATAATAAATATATTTTTTATTTTAAATTTTATTAATAACATTCTTAATTTAAAAAAATTATATTTCACTAATATATATAATTTCACTGTTAAGTATATAATAATAACAAATACTCCCTCCGTTCGAAATTAAATATTGACATTTGACTTATTTAAAAAATAAAAAATAAGTTGTCTTTAAGGAAATTAATTTATTATCCTTATTAATAATTGAATTAGTTGTTTAAACTTTTAGTCCGTAAATTGTAAATTTTTTAAATTAAATTAAAGAGGTTGTTCGTGGAACATTATATTAAAAATATATTTATTTTAAAAAAGTGTACATTCAATTCTTAATATCTTAAAATAAAAAATGTAAACATTTAATTTTGAATAAAAGGAATATAATGTAATAATTTCATTAGAAGTTTTTTTAAAAAAATCTGTAATTATTACATTAAATGAAATATAATCATTTAATTTCAAAGAGAATAAATCCTACTCCAATACACTCTCGTGATGAAATAAAACTTTAATACTAATTTTGACTTTTGCGAAGTTGTGGGACATATGTAGTAGGGGAATCGCTAAAAACATTAGCTTGGTTATATATTTTCTCCCACTCCCGCCCCTTATTGCCTCTCACGCTTAGGATATGTGTTATCTTCATGCAAGCGGGCTTTAATTTTCACCAATCATCAACTAAAGTAAGATGTTAAAGACAGGACTGATTAACAAAAACGTACAAATTAAACAAAAAAAAAAAGAATTATTGTGGATTAGAGATAATTGAAGAAAAAAAAGACTGTCCACCTTTTCCATAATAATAATAATAATATTCCCTCCTAGGATATGACCGAATTGTTTGATTTAGATCAACGAAACTCGTTATTCATCATCAACTATCAATCATTCAATTTCAAGTGGATCAAAATCTTATTACTATTATAAGAATAATCCAATCAACTTTAAACATTTTTGACCAGCAACACGCCTTTGGACAACATTTCCATTCCAATATGAACTCGTAACACCGCGTTAATTTTAAAAACGCGTTCTTCCAGGATTTGCACCAGCTCAATAATTTGCAAAAACAGACAAGGAGCAAAATAAAATAAAAATCATTATTAACCTTATACTATTTATAGTCCTCTCATGGAGGAAGCAAGTCGGCTCACTTATTAGTACACTACTATTTTGTTTCGTTAATGCCTTCAAACATGTTTTTTCTAGGCTCAGATAATTCAAACCTCGGCCAGATACATCCTACTATAAGCAGGCAAATCCTCATCCTACCTCAATCAATTGCATAGATAACACATGTGTATTTATTGTATTGGGATTGAAAAGTCGGCAGGAAAAAAAAAAAAAATTCTTTTTCGTGCCTAATATTTCAGGACGAGGATAAAAACTTCAAGGCAGTCATTTGGGGTGGGTCGGGGGTCCCTCTCTTGAGTCTGGCTGTCCATGGAATCAGATTGAAAGAAAAGAATTTCATGGTCGGTTTGTACAATACGAGTTAAAGATAAGCAACTTCTCAGAACGTTGCTTTTAATTGAATCAATCATCATGAAAATGCATTGCACTTAAGGGGCCATCTTCCATTGGGGAAGAGGGAGGGGGAGAGAGATCATAAGGAAATGAGAGGAAAAAAAACTTAAATTTTTTTTTACTATTTGAATTTAAATGTCCACGTTTAATTCTGTACAGAAATTAAAGAAAAGTTTCTACTACAAAAAACTTATCGTAATATAAATTTTAAATTTAACATATGGAAACTGAAACTTTATATGAAAAATTTTCTTATGTAAAAAATAATTATCATTTAATTTAAGACATTTTAAAATTAAATATGAATATTCAATTCGAATATTAAACTGAATTGAAGATGATCTTTTTTTTCTTGTTTTTTTGTCCACAACAAAAAGTAAGCCTTTTTAGTTAATCTCAATATCTCTTCAATCTTCATCCCTATTTTTCCTGTGTCCTTCCCTTTCTTTTCTTTTCCTTTCCCTCTAATCCTCTAATTCCTTCAATCTGTATATAGTGTGCAAGCTCTGATTGTTCGTTATAGAAGGAAAACAAAAGAAAGGAAGTGAAATACTCCCAATAGTTTACCCGTAGGTACTATTTAAAGGTTAATCCAAGAGAAGCCATTAAAATGAATTTCATTGAGACTAGTCTTGTTTCTTTTTGTGCAAGTCAAGTTTGAAGTTATTTATCAAAGAAAAAAAAAAAAAAAGGTCCAAAGTTTGACGTTTCTGGAGGAATATAACTCAGAGCTTTTAAACTAATTTCTTCCATTCTCCACCCTCTCTTTTATAGAAATCCAATTAGGCAAAGAACAATGCCCTTCCCTTTTTCTCATTCCTTTTCATTCAAAGATATCCTAAAAGCTTTTAAAGAAATTAAAATTTCATTTTGTTCCAATTGATCTACCTCTTCCAATTGTCAATTGGAGTTTCTCTCCTAGGAGCATAGGGCACGCCCACAACTTCCTTTTGTTATATTTTAACTTTTAGTATAATCCAGAAACTAGCACACATATCCATGCTATCCATAAACAAAGTGAAACAATTAGTGAGAAGTAAAAAACATTGGAAGAAAAATACAAAAAAAGAAAAAGAAAAGAAAGAGGGTGATAAAGATTGGAGGAAAACAAAAGTATGATATGACATCAACAACAGAGCAATCATCACATGAATGCCATGAGAAAGAGGTCTGCAATGTGAACAACAAAAATGAATCTCTGCTTATCACAAAAGGGTCAGAATCAGATCATATTTGTGGAAAGACATAGGAGACGAAGAAAACAGTGGAATACATAAAAGGGTCGGTTGGGATATATGGAGGGAATACATTTCCCACATATGGCTCTGATTGCATTGCATAAACAAACAACCTGGCCTCATTAGTCCTTTCCAAATTCAGTTTCTTGACTTCTTTCCTTTTCTTTCTTTTTTTTTATCGGGATCAAATTTTTGTTTTCTTCTATTTCCAGTTAAGTATTTAACTACTACTAAATCCCATGTTACCTCTAAAAGTTTTCAACTATTGGTCCACGTGTCGTCCAATAGGCAGAGCTCCTCCCTATCCTACTACAATTGTCTGGCCCATTACTAGATTCTGAAATGAAAACTTCCCTCAAATCTGTCCTTTGAAATTTGTAATAGATGATTCATACTCCCACATTTATTGATGATGGAGCTCCCACCAATTCCATTACTACCAACACCTATACAAAAACTAGTACAATCACGGCTTCCTTTGCCTATTTCTCTCCATGTTAGAGCTCAATTCTGCATCTTCATCTGCATTACAGAGAAACTTATGTCTGCCACTTCAAATTCCGTTTCATATTGGTTTTCTCCAACCAAAACTTGTGGTAATTTCATTTGTTCTCTGGTCATCAAGAAAATCTCTTTTCATGTTTTCCCTCTTTGTCTCTTTCGATTCAGCCCCTAATCACAGAATTGTTGCATAATCTTTCCAATTACGTTCAGAGTATCACAAGAATCATATTAAAGAAAGAAAAAAAATAAAGTAGGAAGCATAAAGCAGAGGCCTTTACCCGTGTGGCTTGCCTACATCTTCACTATATATATAGACTACTTTCCATTCAGGACTTTACCTCTAGGGAAGAAGTTTAGACGTACTGTAGTAGTCTTTAGGACTTGAGAGAAGAATTCAAAATTTCACACAAATATGTCGTTTTCTTACCCCAAAAACTTCCTCCAACGGTTTTGTGTTGAGGAGTACCACCTGAATTCAAGGACCCATAGCGGCTTCTTTTCTACTGATCTCCTTCCATCTCTTGGAGCTCGAATCAACCGAACAACTAAACTTAGATCATACATCATATCTCCATTCAATCCCCAGTACAGGTGATGATATGATGACCTTCTTTCTCCCCTGCATTACTCTTAGCTAATTGTGATTCTCACATTCTTTCTTCTTCCTTTTTTCAGGGCTTGGGAAATGTTTCTAGTCATACTTGTTGTGTATTCATCTTGGATTTCACCATTTGAGTTTGCATTTTTGCCTTGCAAACAAAATGCATTGTCCACAATTGACAACATTGTCAATGGCTTCTTTGGCATTGACATCATTCTCACCTTCTTCGTGGCATATCTCGATAGCCAATCGTATCTACTCGTCGATGATCCGAAAAGGATAGCAATTAGGTGAGTCTGCAAATTGGGATCACAGAAACTTTTTGAATCTTTCTTTACTTTGAAAGAGATGTTTCAATGCATATTATTACAGCTAGAGAGAAGTCTCACTTACCTTGGGTTACATAAAAACCTGTCAAACAGGTACATATCAACCTGGTTCATTTTTGACGTCTGCTCAACTCTGCCATTTCAATCCATCAGCCTTCTTTTCACGAATCATTGCGGTGGTCTTGGCTTTAAAGTCCTCAGCATGCTTAGGCTCTGGCGTCTCCGACGAGTCAGCTACCTATTGCCAGGTTCATCTATAAAACAATTTTTTATTTTTTCTCCCTTTCCTCTAATTGAACTCTAAAATCTTATTTCTTTTTCACAGACTCGAGAAAGACATTCGGTTTAACTACTTCTGGACTCGCTGCACAAAGCTCGTATCAGTAAGTTACTGATAGTTCAAGAATTCAATAACAAGACTAGCGTAGCTACATGAAATATGCAGTAATTGATACTAAAGATGAGATTATTCATGGGTTTCAGGTAACATTGTTTGCAGTACATTGTGCCGGTTGCTTTAATTATGTGATTGCGGATAGATATCCAGATCCAGCAAACACATGGATAGGGGCAGTGAATCCAAATTTCAAGAAAGAAAGCCTTTGGGACAGATACATAACTTCAATGTACTGGTCTATTGTAACACTAACCACAACTGGCTATGGTGACCTGCATGCCGAGAATCCGAGGGAAATGCTCTTTGATATTTTCTACATGCTTTTCAACTTAGGATTGACATCTTACATAATTGGAAACATGACCAATCTTGTTGTTCACTGGACCAGCCGCACCAGAAGCTTCGTATGTGCTACCTCTCCCTTTTTTCTTCTTTTTCCTTCAATAATTACACAAGAAAAAAAAGCATAGTCCCACAAATCAAGTTGATTTTGAATGACATGCTGCATTCATTGAGTCATTACTGAAGCACCCCCCACAAGAGTAATGCTAGTAAGTCTAGCATGTAGATCTAATTAGCTTTTATTTTGCTCTAAAGAATCTTTTCATGCTCCTGGTTTTGGCCTATTTTGACACAATGACCCACAAACTAGAAGCACCCAACTCCACAACTTCCATAGACCTTCAATCATGTATCATGAACACAGGTGTAGAATGGTTTCTCTAGACCCTCATTAGTCATTAGGTGTTTCCTTCTTGTAAAATCGTTCAATTGTAATAATTTTCGGTTCCACCAAATGGGCTGAGGGGGGACATGCCATTTCCATGGGCACAAAGTGAAACCAGTTATTAACTTGGTAACTGATAATAGGAGACTATAACACTGCTGATCCTATGTAATGTCTTAATGATCAGTAAATTATGTATACTAAATCTCAATTATTTTTCTTGGGTGATGCTGCAGAGGGACACAGTACAAGCTGCTTCAGAATTTGCAAAGAGGAATCAGTTGCCTCCACGCATACAAGATCAGATGCTGTCCCATGTGTGTCTCAAGTTCAAAACAGAGGCGCTGAAACAGCATGAAGCTTTGAGTGCCCTGCCCAAAGCTATTCGCTCCAGTATAGCACACTACTTATTTTTCCCCATAGTCCAAAATGTTTGTCTTTTCCAAGGCGTTTCCTATGATTTCCTCTTCCAATTGGTACTTTACACTTCCCTCATCTGTGTGTGTAGTTTTTTTTTTTCTCTTCTCTTGTTTGGGAGCAAAGGTTTGTTTTCTTGAGAGTCCAGGAAAGATAAATTATGCATACAATGATAAAAAGTATGAACTGTAATCTCCTTGCACTTCAGGGATGAAAACTTTTCTGATGTATTCTGCCATTTGAAAGGTTCCTCAAATGGAAGCCGAATACTTTTCTCCCAAGGAAGATGTGATTCTACAGAATGAGACTCCAACTGACATGTACATATTGGTCTCAGGAGCAGTGGTAAGGCATTGAGCATTTTGGTTAGCTAAATGGTGATTGTATCCTAATGTTTCTAAGTCAAGAATTTCATGGATGCAGGAGATAATAGCCAATACTGATGGCCGTGAGAATGTAATAGGGAAAGCTTTAACAGGTGAAACTTTTGGAGAGATCGGACTTCTATGTGGAAGGCCTCAGCCATTCACTTTTAGAACCACTGAAATTTCTCAGTTACTGAGGCTGAACAGAGCTGCATTGATGGACATTCTTAAAGCAAATGCAGAAGACGAACATATAATTATGAATAATCTTTTCCAGGTGAAAATAGCAGCAAGCATTTTATAAATTGAACCAAGCATTTTCTAACAAAGAAATAGCTCTGATTAATGTACATGTGTCTCACATACAGAAGCTCAAAGGACCAGGTAGCTCGGGTACGGACCAACAGATGGATCACAGGTTGGCATCTGGCGATTGGCTTGGAGGAGGACATGACGGAGAGAGTTATTCTCACACCGGTGATCAGGATAATTTCAATGTAGATACACAGACGAACCTCATGGCTGGCAAGACCCCTAGTTCAGAGGCCAATAATTGGAAGAATCAAATGGGAAATTTTTGTGATAATACTAGGTACAATATGGATATGAAGTCATTAGATGATTGCCAAACTGCCCTTAATGTTGCTGTTCGCGAGGATCACCTAGAAATGGTCAAAAATCTGCTTGAAAGTGGGGCAAGTGTAAATAAACCAGATTCAAGAGGCTGGACGCCAATTGCATTAGCAGAAAAGCAGTCGAATAAAAGCATATATGATCTTTTGGTGAGTTGTAAAAACAGAAGAGGACTCGATGAGCACAGGATAGAGTTTTTAGGACCAGAAACAGCCAAAGAAGCCAGGGAAGGTGTAGCCAAAACAACCATAAATGAGGCCCCAAAGCGTTCTCACTATTGCCACAGAAATTCAACAGAAGCCAGCTCAAGCAATTCTAACTGTCTCACCAATAGACAAGATACAAAATTTTCCAGGAAGCGAGTCACCATCCACATGAAGGTTCCAAAGCATAAGACATCCGAGAAGCCACTTCCAAAGTTAATAATTCTACCTGATTCACTAGAAGAGCTATTCAAGATTGGAGGTAAAGCTTTTTTTTCGAAATCAAGTTTGAAGGAAATCTGAGATAGAGAGTTTAATTACAAAACCGGCAAAATAACAAAACTTAACATTCTAAATTCACTTTTATTTAGTAGCTCAAGTCTATTTCTAATCTTAGAGGAATAAATGGCTATTTTTTCCATGCAACACATGCATGTTTAACTTCTAGCTGCCTTGTCTGATAGTCACAAGCAACCTGTGTATCTGCAGGTCAAAAATTTGGAGACCACAACTTTTCAAAGGTTGTAAATGCAGAGGATGCAGAAGTAGATGACTTAAGCATCATCCGTGATGGTGATCATTTGTTTCTTCTTCCAGACTAGTGCTAAAGCACATAACCTGACGTGACTTAACAAATATGAAAAGCCAAACTGTACATTTACTGAGAGAATGTAGGCCATTTGAGCAATTGTATATCAATTTAATCTTACAAAATTTAGCTTAGAAGGACCAATCAATTGGTGAACTGAAAAGGCTCATAGTATTGAATTCCATAAAACTCAAAATATGACTCTTGTCCAACATTTACAGTATCAGAATGCTCTGTTCGACTGTTATCGCTACAGTAATTTTAAAAAATAAAAATAAAAATAAAAAAATCTTCCAAAATCACAATATTTGGATACAATGAACTACTAATGAGGGAATAAAGGAGACAGCTAACTCTGCAACCTCTTCAAATGATACAGGTACAGCTTTCAAGGTAGGTGTGTCAATGATGTAAACCATGAAAGATCTCATGTGAACTCATGTTGGACACACATAAGTATGATCTGAAGGTATTTTAGTAGTCTATTATAGATTTTGGTGTTGTAGAATTATTGTTTTCTACTATTGCCTATAATTGGAAAAGGATGAGCTTCTGTGTTAAATACAAACTCATCCAGTGGGATAATATTACTCTCTCCAAATAACAAGTATAAATACTTCAGGGTTTCACCCAAGAAAAAGGTCTCCATCTTGTCCCTTCTTTGCGGAGGAGGAAGTGCAGTAACATCATCCAGTGAACTATAACCACCAGAATCAACCTTTGTATGCTTTTCAAATGCCTCGAAGATCTCCCAGCCCCACTCACGATATCTGCAGAGAAAGCGCTAATGGTTCAGAAATATTTTATAAGCACAACTAAATACCTAAACCAAACTAAGGTGAACATGAAAGTCAATTGAGAAAATTATCGCTACTTACTTTGGATCTTCAGTGATTCGATACAAAACAAACAATGATTCAATGGTTTCAGGACGCAAAAGATTGTGACGATCAGCAGGTTTAATAATAATGTCATGCACATATTTATTCTTCTTATTTCCACCATCAGGACCACTTTCAGGATTTCCCTGCTAATTGTATAAATAAACAACAGATCTCTATTAAAGATCAACATTGGAATAAAAGAAAGCAGCAATGAGTGATGTCAGAGAAAAATATTAAAGATCAGCATAATAGTCCACTTCAGCACTAGCGTTACAGCTGTATGTTGCAACAATATTTGGATGACTATAAAGAGAACATTGGGAAATGCAGAAACAAATGAAAGCAAACTTGCAACAATCTATTAAAAAAAAAAATCAACTTTGCCCTATTTCTCAAAGCTATTGCAACAATTGCAAAAGGTATTTATCTGTTCTTAGTGGTTACTAGAGATATAGGGCAAAGTTTATTAAAGGGAGAAGGAAAGAGATAAAGGTAGGCAGAGAAATTTTCTCCATTGATTCAACATAAAAAATAAAAAAAATCGTTTCGGTAATTATCTGTTTTAATTTGGTTCAGTCAGATCAAAATTGCTGAAATCGAACGAGTTTGAAGTTTACAAAGTTGAACAAAAACTTCATCTTCCCTCCCTTTCTCACTCTCTCTCTAATAGACTTAAATTTGGAGAGGTATGGACTCAAATTTTTAGTCTAATCCTAATTTTACGCTTTTAAATGGAATCTGAATATACTTTTAGGAAGCAGGTCCTTTTTTCCTTTTCTATGGGAGCAAATCCATTTGTTTCATTAAATATATTTTATAAGGCCCAATAACTAGGTTCCCCTATTATTACAAATTATTTGTCCAAAAAATCAAATATTAATAACAGATGTAGCTCTGATTATTTTCTGAAAGTGCTCTGATGAACTTTGAAAAAGTTTTGATCATGAGACCAAACTAATCATTCAAACTATTTAGTCTGATTCAGTTTGTTTTCCAGTTTCAAACTGTTACTATACACCTCCAGAGGGCTATGCTTTATCTCCTACATTATATTTTGCTCCTTATAAATCTGCTTAGTGTTTCAAGGTTACCAAAAGTTATGCTTTTTAATTCACATATTAATCTCAAAATCCCGAATACTAAAATACTCTTAAAGGCCTGTGGTTATTTACCAATTTCTAAATAGTTGTATCTAGTAGATTTTATTCAATCATGTAGAAGAATGAATCTTAAGGTGAGTCATACTGAAGAAATTTACTCATCCAAAAAGAAGAAAAAAACATCATATTGAAAAATAGAAAGAATTTCAAGGTTGAAAGGCACATTTATTCTTCTATTTATTAGCAGCAACCACTTTCATTAATGCTACTGCATACAAAAGTTACTCTTAGAGATAAAGTTCCAAATACCAATTAATTGCAATTACTACTCTCATTCCCATTGTTAATAAGCAGTACAACAGATGGACGAAACACTACATCTTAATTGACTTACCTCAACATTGAAGTAGGCTATTTCTGGAGCAAGACCAGTAGAAGTTACTGAGTACATTTCCACACATGTCTTCACCAAATCTTCTGCGAGCTTCAAATTTTCTAAATCATCAAAGGTTAGGCTACTTTCTCGCATTGCCTTCTCCTTAGTGATACCTTTCGTGGCACCAAGGGCAAGTGTGCCAGGCAGGAAGCACACCTAAACAGTATTCATAACAAGAATTTTCAGGGTATAGTATTGCAGGACAAAGAAAAAAAAAAGATAATTTTCTCTTCTTTTACTTCTTTTAAAAAAAATAGAAAAAAAAGAGAACAAGATTCCACTATTGTGACGATGTTTCTTAGGAAAGTGGTTTTGGGTGAAACCAGGTCAATAGCTTTCCGTTGAGATTGCCACATGGATGATACCATCAACATCTTCAAATAAATACTTATATTGACAGAAGGGAAAATATAATCCAAATACAGAAATACACTTTGAGAAATTCCCAAAATCAAGGTTACCTAATAACCTATATTATCTCTATGAGAGAGAGAGATAGAGAGGAACATTTGTTCGAGCCCTGTATAGCTGAAAATCTGTAGCCGTGCCAGATATTACAGGTCTACATTAAGGTCAAATGTGGTTTATAATATCTTTCTCTTGAATCTGAACCCAAGAAATCCAGATCAGACTATGTTCTCGGCAGTTACATTACATCTACATTTGCTTCAGCCCTTCTTCATTGTATATCTAATTCAAAGAGAGGGCTGGGGCTGAGGGGCAAAGGACTAGAACTACTGCAAATTAATGCCACAACTGCATAATGGAGGAAATAAGTTCCCCCAATAACCCAAATAATAGCCACTTCAACTTTATAACTCTACATAAAGTGAGATGAGCAAACTTCAAATTTATCAGGAAAATAATGAGAAAAAATACTAAACAAAGACAAATCCAGATTCCTATATGTTTCTTTGAATTTCTGGCATTAAAAGGGAGATGAAGACATAGAAATTGCATACCAGGTGATCCATCTTCGGACTAAAAGCACCTTGAGGCCCATACGGCAATTCACCAACAAAAACTAGTCCATTCGGGAGAGATTTCCGCACAAGAAGGTGCCTGACACCTTTCATTGCTTCTAGGTACATATCATGCAAGTATGTTGAGTTACTTCCTCGCAGCTGAAGCCAGACTTTAATAAGGTATTCATAGTAGCTGTCCCCACGAGATCCAAGTCTAATAGTCTCCCCACTAAATTCACCTGAATGAGGGCTGTAGCCAGAAGGGGCAGAAGCATAAATAGACATGATAAACTAGATATCCTTCCAAATCTGCCTTGTAGCGAAATTAAAAACCTATTTTCCACTGTTTTCATATCAAAAGATCAATCAAGTGAAAGAGCCAAGACTATCGAGGAAAACAATAAAAAACAACTGCGGCAAGAAAAACATATTACATGTAAATAAACAACTCTTTAGAAGTAAATAAACATTGGTCATCACAGCATTAACAACTCTTTAGCTTAAGGAAAATAAACTTGGACTTCAGAAAAGAAGAAAAATTTGCTATCAAATCCCAACAGCTGCCCAAGTTCAGTTAATAATTGGTTATCCACTATGTGAACGGTTTCATGAAGGAGAAATTTGAGTTCGTGAAAAAGAATGAGGGGGGAAAAATCCATATGCCTTCAAATGTCTTAGAGATATAATTTCCTATAAGTAGGAAAAATAGATACACTAGCCGCAGCAACATCCACATCCATTTTACTTGGGTGGTTAGGGAAGGAGGATTCAACAAAGAGATGAGACCACCAGTCCCACTTTGAATGATGAGAGAGAGAGAGATGAACAAAATAAAAAATTCCATTTTGTTTTCTTTTTCACATTCTTTACATTTTAAAAAGAACAAGGAATAGATATAGAACAAATCAGCAATCTCTTTCTCTCCTATCCATTGCAGACATTCTAATTTGGCTTTTTCTAATTTTCTGTATCTCTTCCACAAACTCAATAGCATCTCAAGTTTTGTTGAATTCATTCATCAATTTTAAACTTCAAACAAGTAACGTGAATTGAACCAAAGCATCAGTCACTTCTACTTAGATTAAAATCAGTTCTGCTACTAATAAACAACAGTTGGCATTCTAAACAAATAATCAACATAAAATTAGGAAAATAGGCACCAAAAGGAAATTATTCATGGGAGAACAATCTCACCAAAAAGAATTTCATCAAATCAATTTGTGGGAAAAAAAAAAAGAACATTATATAGGAAGTTCAAGAAATGCAAAATTACACACAAATAAGTTGTGTACCTTATGTATATAGGAACCAACCCCTCCACCTTTGGCAGAGTTTCTATATGCTTCAAAACCTTCATTGATTCAACACTATACTTGGGATCACCAGTTAGAGAACTAAGATAGTTGAATTCTAGCTGTAAAGTTGAAACTTCTGAAGTGCTGCTGGTGCCATCAGGAGCAGGGTGTGCTGAGCGTTCGTGTAGAACAACATCGCTAAAGGGAATATCTGAGGGACTTGATGTAAAAGCAGTAAGAAGACGATCAGCCAAATTCCTAGCATTTTCTAGATAGACGTCTGGTTTTGGTCCCTTGCTTAATTGATTCCCCCCTTGTCCACTTAAATGATAAGCACTCAAAAGACCACCTAAAACACGTATTGTAGTTTCAAATAAATTTACTTGGCCTTTTACAGCAATCTTCTCAGGAAGATGCTTTTCAATCCATGTACCTGCTTCAACAACTACTTCATCAATTCCCATTATCATAGCTGTGTCTAAAGCATCCACAATAGTTGCTCCCAGACCTCCTAAACCATCAACTCCTTTATGGCTCAGAGGCATAAGTTCATCATATCCCATGGCATACTTTTTGTAACCTGACCATGCATGGACAAAGGCCTCCTTAACCTTTTCTTGCCTAGCCTTCCATTGGGATCCCATGTTTACCCTGTTCAACTCAATATTAGATTTATTCCTACCAGCCATTTCATCTGGTGATAATTGAGGCGGAAGCCTCGGTGGTTTTCTCCAAAACTTTCCCAATTTGCTTCCATCTTTGAAAAGCTTTATTCCTTCCTTAGACCCAGCATCTTTCAATGCACTATTAGATTGATCATTTGTGTGTGTCAGTATAAGATATGTTAGACCCCCAATCATCAGTAAAACTAGAAACTTCCCTGTACTACATTTTGTACATTCTCGCTTCATATTACTTGTGAGTAAAGCTTGACTAAAGACCTGCAGAAAAGGGAGGAAGAAGACAGATGAGCAGAAAATGTGAAAGAAAATGGAAATAAATATGACTCTAGTATCCAAGCTAAAAGCAAGAAATGCCAGAACTGATTAATAAATTTTTAGACAGACTCCTTAACTCATGTCTCCGACTCTCCTATATGATATAGGTATATGGAATATGACTTCCAGTGCATGTGACATCACAACAAAGTCCTTTAACACATTCTGGACTACTTTACAAGATTAATTCACCTATGAGTGGTTTTAAATATGATATATAAGCTTTATAGTATTTCCAGGCAAGAGTTGAAGAACAACTTTCAAAAATAAAAAACAGAGATTATGCAGCTTAGTTTCAGATTCACTTTGCAGTGAACAAGAAAATTAAGCTTGCATTTGCATCACTCATATATGAAATCTGGAATAGATACAGTATTGCATGTCTAAAGTACTCAAACTAAATGAGAATAGTAAACAAGGCATTTTCTCAGAGTTTTCTAACCTACCTAAGACTAAAGTTTTTAGTAGCTACTTGCTCATTGAGTAAAGTGCAAGTAAATGGCATCGGTACAACACATTAATTAGCTTGTTCAGATTTGTATACCACCTCAGCTAAAAACTAAGAAAGTCACAGATTAGACTGTTGTATAAGAAAGTTTATTAAGTCGCACATTATCTGCAAAATACTTCACTGTCACATCTCAATAAATTGATAACAATCATCCAAATCAAACTTCAATCAATTCAAGGCAAGATCATTTCCCTAGAATCATGTTCCAAAGAATTCTCCAGACCACTTATTGACTTTCCTTTTCTTTTTTTCTTTTTTTTTTTGATAGGTAGACCACTAATTGACTCAAAATCTCACTGGAACCGTTCCATTATATCGTGTGTATTCGACACAGGTATACCTTTTGCAAGAGTCAGGATATGTTCTGTCAAATAGAGTTGGATCCCAAAACTCAATTTTTTATTATCAATGTGCATGTCAAGCTTCTCGTATGCACATCTGCATTCAGGAATCGCCTAAATCACATAAAAACGAAAAACCCGAAAAATGTTTAACATACAAAAAACCATACAGTAACAAATTCAGAATCCCAAAAAGGAAAAGAAACAACATTCAACCAAAATAATCCAGGCGTGACAGCAGCAAGCAATCTAAAACAACACAAAGAGCTCTGAGATCTCAGAAAAATGGTAAAAAGATTTCTTTTATCCAAATTTTAAGGATGTTCAGAAAGAACCTTATGTAATGACCGGTGGCGGAACTTGGCGTTGTCGTAGTGTACATCTTGCATCGATCGGGGGTAACATATTAGAGATTCTTCTTGGAACCAATCTCTGTTTGTTTTCTCCTTTTTCTCAAAAAAAAAAAAAAATACCGAGATCCAATCACTACTAAAGAATCAACTATTCAACATGGTGCGTTTCTGCAAGATATAGAGCGAGAGCATATAGAGGAAGTCCCACCAATGATGAGAATGGAAGGAAGAAGACTTTCTTTGGGTTTGTGAGAGTACAGATTCAGAGTAGTTCGTGCTCGTTGGGTTTATACTTTCCGTTTCTCTTTGATCATTAATACTGTCTCAGTTAGGTTCTCTACTTTTCAAAATTGCCTTTTTCCTTTTTGTCAATAGGTGGTGAAGTCGGAAAATCACCATTAGTGAATAAAGATACCCATTTGTCTTCTCCCTTCCAAAATTAAATTTTATATGTTTTAGATAAATTCATAAAAAATATCTATCAAACTATTTTCAATTTATAAAAAATATTCATAATCTTTGATTTTTTTTATACATGTAAATTATTTTTAAAGCGCAAAAGATATTCAAAGATGGGTAGATAATGTTTTTTTTTTTTTGAAAAAGTACATGTATGTCATAGTTATATATTTTTGAAGGGTAAATTTGTCTCTACACTATTTTTCAATATGGAATAAGTAATATTCCGTTTATTTTTATTAATTGCAGCATCACAACTTTGAATTTGTCTTATTATCTTTTTTGTGACTATTGCGAAGGAAAAATAACTTTGGACAATTTTGATTTCAAAATTAATATTAGTAAGTTTGTATTGTCATGGACAGTTGTGATTTGACTAATTTTTATAGTTTAAAAATAATTTATGGGTATTAAAAAAATAAATATTGTAAATATATGTGTACTTAATCTCATTTTCTTTAAAAGATGAATCATCAAAAAGCAAAACTCCATTGGACAAACCAAGAAGAAATAAGGCAAGAACAATTGTTTATAGCTCCAGCCAGAGATAAAAAAGATCATAATGAACACTACCCAGAAGTAAGATGAGATAAGCAATCTTCTTCAACACACTATCCACGGTGAATCTTTTGAATTATATCATTTTTTTTATTATATTGGTAAGATTTAATGTTAACCCAGAATGTCTTACGTCAAAAGTAAGATGGGTTAACCAGTAACTACAACTATATTTAATTATTTCACTTTATAATTCAAAACAAATTTAAAAGTTCGTCATCTTCTCAAGTTGGATAATACAAAAATTAAATTTTTTTTTTCACGGACCGACAAGAAAGATATACATATTCTATTAATTACAAAAATTATTGTAAATCCAAAAAGGTCACTTGAAAATTGTAAGATTAAAAATAATTGTTAGAACCAAAACCTTTAATACTGCAAATTTTAGAAACTAAATTAGTGAATTGCTCCTATTATTATGATTTAAGAAATTCCCAATTAAAAATTGTCTCAATATCTTATGCAACTTTGAGTCAGAAACCAATGCTTTTTTTCCCCTCGGACCAATATGATTGTAAACTTTATGGACTGAGACTAACTTAGCATGTTGTCCAACAAAACTTTAGCAATAGATACCAGAGGTAATTTCTTGATTCCTAATCAGCAAAGCGGATGTGTCCTGCCATCTTTCCCTCTCCCCATTCTTCCTCAATTGGCATTCGAGCTTGCAACCTTTGTCTTTTCTTTGTTGCTCTTGGTTTAACCCACAACAAAAATTAATGTCTATCAGAAATCTTCCAAAAAGAAACTCTTGTAGAAATACTTTGTAGATTGCCTCTGAATCTATCCAGAGCTTGAAGTGTGTACCTAACCATGGCCAGTAATTCATCAAATGCCACCAAAAGAAAACTTCTAAACCCCCCCCCCCCCCAAACCAGTCATTCATTGTTTGCTTTAGACTATATATTCAATGACAGAAACCCTTAAACTCCATACTGCTGAAAATTGTCTAAAAACGAATTAATCTCTCCTCTCCAGTAGTTAGCCTAGTTCGAATTGCATACGTGGGCATTCCAATTGATTGTATCAATGAAGAGACAACTGACCATGTTACTAACTCTTTCCATCAAACACCCTTTTTGTCATCCCCTAACATTAATTAATAACTGGAAATTTTTTTAAAAAAGAGAGATTAATTTCTTTTTTGAGAAAAGGAGAAAAGATTTCACATTCACTGCTAATTTTTCACTTCTTATATGTTACAAAATGGTCACTTGAATATACTCTCTCCCTCTGACTTATTTCAATTATTCACATTTCTTTTTTGGAATACTTAATTTCTAATTTTAGTAGGTATTTTTACACTTTTATCATTGTTATTAATGAAGACTTTAGATGAGTTATCTATAATTTATTGAAGAAGGCATTTTTTAAAAAAAAATTAATATTTATGCACTAACTATTAAATGAGGATAATTTAGAAAATTTAGTAATATAATTATCATTTTCAAAACTTGTATAAATTCTTGTACAAGTTCAAAGTGAACAATTGAAATGAGACGAGACGGATGAAAGATTACATAATCCAATTTTCCACGTACATTAGAAGTGATTAATTATGAATGATCATGAAATTCCCTGCTATATATAACAACACACCCCTCAAACATATTTCTATAGTCAAATTATTCTTCCTCCAAAACAAATATTAATGATGCGAAGGAAATCCTTTTTAGTTTCTTCGGTTTATATATATATATATATATTCAGAAGTCATACAATTTGGATCTTGATGCGTGGATGTTCCACAGAATGCTGACATTACCATGAGGGAAAGTACTAAATCAAAATAAACCCACCCATAAAAATAGTAGTATATTAACCTCACCGTGCATGCCCATTTTCCCAAAAACCATCTCAGGCGCAAAATTAACGCTTGAATTCCGTCACATTCTCCTCACAATCTCCCCCTCTGCGGCGTCTCCTCTCACTCTCTCTCTGAGCTGCTTCTCGAGATCATCATCAAAACCCCTAAATTTCTACAATACAAATTCCCTAGAATCTCCATTCTTCAAGGATCATGATGGGTTATTACAAGCATACCTTGAAAATTTCCGTTCCCATTTCCTTTTCTCTCTTCTTTCTTCCCCTGATCCTCTTCATCATGCTCTCCTGCGTTTCTTCATCACCATCGCCAATGCCATCCACTGTGCCCTCTCTACATAACATCAAGAAAACGAATAAGTTGTTAGTGAATGACCAAGAAAGGTTCGTCAAGAACAAGAATGGGTTGAGAAGAAAGAAATTCAAGTCCAAGAATAATTTTGATAGGTATTTTTCGACCATGCTTCCCAAGGGTTTTGTGCCTCCTTCTGGTTCGTCCCCATGTCATAATGATTATCTCAATTAAGTCAGTTTCCCCTGCGATTTTCCCAATAAAAAATCACCTTAAAGATCAGCGTCTCAAACTTGATATATATATATAGAGAGCTTCCGCGGCATATTATTCTTATATTTCCTGGTATTTCCTTCCAGATTTTTCCTATTATATATTGGCATGTAATTGTAAGTCTACTTCATAAATCTTGATGAAAAACAAAGATAAACTTGAATTTCCACCATGTATTCCAATTCAAGTGAGTTTCAATGCATTTTTTTTCTTTAAATTTCTTGAAGCATAATATTTCTATTTTGGGGATACATTGATAAATCTTTGGCACCATTTGGCCTGGATATGAACTTCGGTGTAAACGACATTAGGATTATCAGACGAAGGTGTAATTCCCCGCCCTCATTAGGGGATTAATTTTGATTAATTCCCTAACCTTATAAGAGCATAATTTATTCTTGATTGAATAGGATTTTGATGGGTTGTTTTCGTTAATTAGGGGATTATAATTTTTTTTTACTTATTTATAAAATTATTTATTAAGATTTATTTGATGGTTTGGAATTATTATGAAAGGTTAGAATATTTTTTCATCTTAATTGTGAATTGAATTATCTTGTCACTCAATTAAGGTAGCCATTAAGGGATTTGATTGGTTGATTTTCTAAAATGAATGGTGGTTATTTAGGGAGTTTTCGTTATTAGTATTATTATATATTAGTAAATATGAGAGTTACTTTTTAGAGTTATTAGTATTATTATATATTAGTAAATATGAGAGTTACTTTTTAGAGAGAATTAAGAAGCCTCAATTATAATTTCTCTTTTAGGAAAAAAACATAGAGTTGGAAGTCAAGGAAAATCAACAAAGGAGAGGGTGATGGTTTATTTGAAACTTACAATTAGACATTTAATGGATTATTATTCTGATAATTAGGAATCATAGTTGATCTTTCCTTTTGATTTGAGGTTTATTGTGTTCGTATAAATGTTAGCATTTTCATTGGTTAAGAAGTTTTGATCTTGGTTAAGTTTGGATACTGAGTGAGTAAATAAAATATATAGAATATTTATATTATAATTTGTATTATATCTGGAATGGCATGCTTATTTTTTTGTTGCAAAAAGAAATTATGAATTATTTTGATTTTCAAACTTTTATCATGGTTGAATTTGAATTGTTTTAAAAAAAATGATATATATATATTACTTTATTAATATCTCTGTAACCGAGATAGAAAAAAAAAGAATATTGGATAGCTTATGTACGGGAAGGTAATTTGTTGATTGATTTGGTTTGCAAACGAGAGTCTGTGATGAACCGATGATAACTGCTGGCTTTGTTTGTTAAATCTAATTGCATAGTACAACAATTTGAAATAAAGTTTTATTTGCCAAATTTTATTATAAAATCATTATCTTATCACATCCTAAAATCCATATAATCTGTTTCATTAATTCGAAAACACGGCGTCTGAGTTTTGATAATCTAGTTTTTAAACATCAATTTTGTACTCAATTATGTACCGGTAGCTTTTGTTCTTATCCTTTTTAAAAACTAAAAATTATAGTTTTCGTTTTATATCCTGATCCGCTGGCATCAATAATCTACATAGTTTGCTACCTCACGTTTTTATTTTTCTTAATATATATATATATATATATATAGACATACACACACATAGAACTGTAAAGTAAGATTTTCTTGCTTAAATTCTTGTCCCAAAATTCAAATGTATCTCATTAAAATTCTGTTCGTTTGATCGTCCTATCGGGATAAATAGCTATAGTTGAATTCATGTCTAAAAATATCTATAAGAGTTATGACTATGAAAATGTGTCTATTCCGAAAAATATTCATTTTATTCACTTAGCGAATTGGATCATTTCCTTATTCACCTTGTAGTTTTAGGATCACATATGGTATGAGATTTGAGAAATTTAAAAGGTATTAAGGCTGATAGATTTGTATGACAATTTATTTATTTATTGTAATTATTTTAGAAAAAGCATTAGTTGTTTTTGTTATCTCGAGAGTTTAATTTTTTTTTTAACTTTGAAGAATTTCTTTTATATTTAGATGAATATTCTAATTATAAGAAACTTAAAACTTGTAAAATATATTTTATCACTGTCGTGTCACATTTTAAATTCGAACTTAAATCTTAGATCTAACTCGGATTCGGGGCATGACTGAAGGACTACTACTTTATCTCTAGTTTTTATTTTTCATTATATCTCCCGTCTCTACAAATACGAATGTGATTCACACTATACTATAGTTAAAAAGACTCTGGAAATTAATATGGTAGTACATTATAAATAATATGGTAGTTAAATATATATTTTCGAACATGTACTTTAGCAATGTGACTTCCCCCCCCCCCCTTCCCCCTCCATCATGGCCTTTGGCTTACTGAGTAGTTATTTTGCAAACGCAAATTTAGGAACTATAGTATTAAGAGTAATATATATATGGAAAATTTAGGAACTATAGTATTAAGATTATATATATATATATATATATATATATATATATATTACTCTATAAATAATGCATGCATTTATAATTAAGTAAATGTGTACGACAACTACATTATTGATCATACTCTTTAAATAAAAAAAGAATACTATATATTACAAAATACATACTTTTTAAATCAATATATAGTATCTGCAGGTTGCAATTCTTTAACCTTTGGTTTGACTCAGTTTAATAGTTTATCGAGTATAAAAATTCAGATTAGTACTTTAACATTGTTCCGTTAAAATGAATAAAAAATTCTAAATTATGTAGTTAGCTGAGGCTTTGAAATAATTTCACCTTTGAACATCAGTCGGTTATACATTTTTGTTTGACCTGCACATATAAGAAATATATCTGCTTTGAACATTAGTATCTAAATATGCTCAAAAAGAGGAAAAAAGAAAAGAAAAGAAAAGAGTATTTAATTAAATATGTTCCATTCTTGTTGACTTTAGGGTCAACAAGTTGAGTAACAACGGAAATAGATCAAAACAGTAGGTGAGTGCTGCCGGGCTAGGGGAAGCACATATCAATATATAGCTGGGCGTTTCCATCGTTTTGAGGGGCTTGTTTGGTGGGTTCCTGAGGTTTTGTAACGTATACTCAATATGTATTTTTATACACAACCATGAAATTTCATGGTATTGGTCCATACATGGGATATATGTCTTTAACTTCAAAACAATGTCAACACGGATATATTAAGATATTAGGTGCCCTCTCAAACTTTCAGCGTTGGAAAAAAGAAATTTAGTTCAAAAATGAAAAATTTGGACTGATTTTTTTCATTTAGAAAAGTGTAAGTTTAGAATGTTTCATTTGGATGTAAATTCTTTTTTGAGTTATATGGAATGAAAGATACATTAACATGGTTTGATATTGAAACTAGAAATGAGTTGAAAATATACAAAATCTAGGTTGTCGTCAATTCTAAATCATAGTTGAAAAACTTAAAGGGTGAATTAAATTTTATTCGATTTTTACAATCTAATTCGATTATACACTTCTAGGACAACATAAATCAAACACTTGGGGTGCAGTTTGTGTATGTAATAATGTGTTTAAGTAAAATGCAGAAATAAAACAAGGAACACAATGATTTATAATTGTTCATTTTGTCCAACAAAACATAATTCACTACTTTAATTTATCTATCCAAGGATGTTACAAAACTTTTGATTAATCAAGTATAAGACATTACAGAAAAAGCTCACTCAATTCACTTTAGGGTTTTACACAAAATCTCTCACCTAAAAAAGGTTCACTAAACTCCTAGAGTTTTACAACACAACATTGATTCTATTGCAATCTTCAATACAATAATTAATGAAATATACACCAACAAGATAATCACAATTATCTTCAATTCAATATTCACTCTAACCATTAGACTTTAAGCTAAATGCAACCATGAATAAGTTTACAAGAAATGAATAAAGGTGATTTGATATATATATATATATATATATATCGCTTTAATTCTGAGAATATATCAAAATGTAGTTCAATGATCTCTTTGCGTAATTTCTTCACAAGATTGCTCAAAAAGAATAAAAGATTTTCACAATATAGATATTTAGAAAGGGTTTGAGAATGTTTCTAAGATGTTCTATAATGAATGTGTATCAATATTTTGCTTAGAAAATCATTTTTTAATTTTTTTTCAAACATATGAATATTTATATGTGTGTTACAACAGTTATAAAAATGACTATTAAAATCTCACTCAAGAGTCATACTGTCGACCACACTAAAGGCTGGTCGTCTGCATCATCATCCGCAAGTATATCAAAGTGTTTTGGATAATCTGCGAATGATAAACTAAGTGTCCAGTCAACCGTATAAACGATGTGGTATATCACACATGCAATCAGGTAGACCACACAATACACCGATCATGCAATCCAAGTTTTCAATCAATTATAAAAGTTGTGGAATCGATTTTCATAAAACTTTTAAGGATATGCATGTATTTTAAAAACATTTCAAATACACAAGTCATATTTTAACTTATGAAACTCATTTTGAAAAATATTTTAAGTTCATTAAGCAATTCATAGAATTATTATTTATAGAGGTAAATTAGAAATATATAAATGATATTAACATCTAAAACTATACATCTAGTTTCTATTTAATCCAAAAACGCTTGTCTTCAACACTTGATAACGTGTGATCTTTTTTGAAAACTTGAAACTTCGAGCTTACATGGATTAGACAATTGAATTATAAAATGCTATCACTTATACACGTAAACAATTAGTTCTCATCAATATTTGTCACTAATCAAAATTAAGACATTAAAAACTTTATGGTTTTCACAATTAATTCACACTTCTTCTATAAAAAAAATGAGATATTTAAATAGATTGAATTAAGTTTTTATTTACGTATATAAGGTCAAAATCTATTAATTTAAGTTATTTTTCATAATTTTATATTTAAAATATTAATAAAATTAAAATTTTAAAATATTGAATCACCTAGTCATAGAGATAAAAAATTTCACTATTTTAAGAATGACGTATCCACATCTCAATGTAGAAATATCGACATTTTAACAATGAAGTATCATAATTTGAATGCAAATCTATCACTTCTTTTGTGTATATTATTTTGTGAAATAATTAATTCATATTTCTTTTTTAAAAATATTCAAATAGATTTATTTAAGTTTATATTTTTCTATTCTCTTTCATCTTCATTTTGGTTTTTTGAAAAATTATCTTTAAGTACAACATTGAAATTAAGGAGATCATTGAAAATCTTAATAGCATTAAATCATGATAGGATTTTCTTTTGGACAGAACAAGATTCTTGGAGGGAAAGGATAGAAATGACATTACACATTGCATTTATTCATTCTATCTAAATAGATTCTATCTGATTAGCGATGTCCTAAATTTTTATGGGTAAATCTAATTGGATAGAATCTAATCCAGACAAAATGGGGGCAAATTGAGTATAATCTAGCGAAATTTATATTCTCTCACCTAATTAATATTTTATGTTAACTAATTTTCCCTTTGAAAGCCTTAAAACTTTTAATATCTTAATTTTGATTAAATGACAAACATTGATAAGGACTAATGACTTTATTGTATTAGTGATGATCTTTTAGGATTCATATATCTAATCCTTGCAAGATCAAAGTTTCAAATCTTCAGGAAAGAGCTTTTGATGTCAAGCCTTGAAGATAAGCGTTTCTGGATTAGATAGGATCTAGAGGTGTAGCTTTAATTCTTTATTTATCTTTGGTTATCTCTAGGTCTATCCCTTTGAGTAATGAGTTCTATAGGTTGCTCAATAAGAGTGAAATGATTTTCAAAATGCATTTCATTTAGATAAAACATGAGTTGGGTATTTGAAATGATTTTCAAAATACATGCACATACTTCAAAATTCATAAAATATAGTTTGCAAACTCTTAGAGTTGTTTGGGAACTTGTTCTGCATAGTTTTAATGCATTTGTGGTCGACCTGACAAAAGTGTGGACGACCACAAATCATGCGGTCGACCAGACTTCTCAGAGTATCGTCCGCAGGCTGTCCAGAGTTCTCTGGAACACTTGCGGATGATGGAGCGGTCGACCGGACTTCTGAGCTCATCGTCCGCAGGCTGTCCAGAGTTCTCTGGAACATTTGGGGATGATGGTACGGACGACCCTCTTGATTTGCGGTCGACCGCACTTCTCCTGAGTGGGATTCAAACAGCCATTTTTATGACCGTTGGTGCATACATATAAATACCCAATCGTTTAAACAACTCATATCAATTACTTTTTGAGCAAAAATCTGATCCTAACACTTCATAGAACCTCTGGAGATTATTTTGAAACCAAATCTTAACATTCATATTGTGAAATTCATCAAAGTGAGATTTATACAAAATCATTGAGGTTCTTGAGCAACTTACAAGAAAACATTACTCAAAGAGGGTATTTATGCTTTACATTGATATATCTTCACATTAAGGTGATTTCATATATCAAACTCTTCTTATTCATATCTTGATTGATTTGTTCAAGGTTGCATTGAGCTTAAAACTCTAAGGGTTAGAGTGAGCCTTGAACCATAGAAAACTGTGTTTGTGTTAAGAGCTTCTTTTTCATTAATTGTTGTAATAGAGAAAGGTGTGTAGACAAGGTTATATTGTAAAACTCAAAGTGTTGAGTGAACCTTGGTTGGTTAAGAGGTTTATGTTGTAAAACCCTAAGGGAATTGGGTGAGCCTCTATTGTATTCTCTCTTACTATATTAGTGAAAGGTTTTGTGAAATCCTTGAGTAGATAGCTCAAGGTAGTGGATTAGGTTTTGTTGGATAAACCGAACCACTATAAATCTTTGTGTTCATTGCTTCTTTTCTTGAACTCATCTTTTCATACTTTGGTTGAACACCAAGTGTTTGATATTTGTTATCTTAGAAAGCTTGTTTAATTTAAAGAGGAAAAATCGGTTAAAACCTAATTCACCCCCCCCTCTTAGGTTTTTCAATTGGTATCAGAGCAGGTCTTCTTGTTGATAAGGCTTAACATCCTTGAAGCAAAGATTCTATGGCTCATCTAGATAACAATATGATGGTAGAAGGTTACTCTACTACTAGACCTCCTTTGTTGAATGGCACAAACTATAATTTCTGGAAAAATAGAGTTAGAATCTATATATCTTCTCTAAACTATGAATTATGGAATATTGTTGAAAATGGTCCCTATGTTCCTTTCAAAGTTGTTGATGGTATAAAGATTGATAGAATTTCTGAGGAATTTGATGATGAAGATAAAAAGAAAATGACTCTTAATTTTCTTGCCATGAACACTCTTACTTGTGCACTTGATATGAATGAGTATAACAGGGTAAGATGTTGTGAATCTGCACATGAAATGTGGAGACTACTTGAAGTGACTCATGAAGGTACAAACCAAGTAAAGGAAACAAAACTTGGTATGCTTACAAGGGAGTATGAACTTTTCACTATGAAATCAAATGAAAACATCACTGATATGTTTACTCGCTTTACTAACATTATTAACGGTTTAAAAGTGTTTAGCAAGTCTTATTCTATAGGAGAACAAAATATGAAAATACTCAATGCTTTACCAAAGGCTTGGGAAGGCAAAACCACTGCTATGTTGGAAACTCATGATTTGAAGAAGAAACCAGTGGAAGAGCTTATTGGATCACTTCTCACTCATGAGATTAGGATGAAGTGGTTGAATGATCAAGAAGTGGAAGACAAAGGGAAAAGAGGAATTGCTCTCAAAACTAAAGAGAACAACGAAAATGAATCTTCCAGTGATGAGGAAGAAATGGATGATGAGGAATAGCTCTTGTCATGAAGAACTTCAAGAAAATGTTCAAAAAGGGACATTTCAACAAATTCAAAAAGAAGCCATCGACATCTACAAATAACAACTCAAAGCAATGCTATGAATGCGGAAGTCCAAATCACTTCAAAGCGGACTGTCCAAAATTAAGAGAGAAAGAAAAGAAGTACAAGTCCAAGAACAAGAAAGGACTTGCTTGCACTTGGGATCAAGAAGGAAGTGAAGATGAAGAACAAACTGAACATGCAAATGTTTGTTTCATGGCCATTGAAGATGAGGTAAATACTCCAAAAACTCCTTCTTTAGTTGATGATGAAAGTGATGATGATATTTGTGACATGTTTGATAGAGATGAATTCATCTCCAATCTCTATAAGGAAATGAAAAAGATTATCAAGAAAAACAAAGTCCTGAAATGTCAAGTAGAGAAGCTATCATTAGATAATACTAGGCTCATCGATGAAAATGCCTTGTTAACTTCTACAAAGATTTGTCTTGATGAGAATGTTATTGGTTTAAATGATAAGGTAAAATTTCTTGAGAATGCTAATGTTGATCTTATTTCTAGAAACAAGAAGTTGGATGATATGATGAGTGATTATGATGCCATGAAAATTAGAATGAGTGATTTAAGTGCTAGCTTGCAAAAACTTACATGTGGTAGGGACAATTTGAACAAACTACTTGGTATGCAAAGACTCACTCATGATAAGAGAGGTCTTGGTTTTGATGATAGTTATAATAATGTCTCACACACACATGAGAGTTTATCTCACTCACATGTGTCACATACACATAAGAGAGTATCTCATGCATATCATTCACATGTCTATACTTCTTCAAAAATATGTTGTACTTATTGTGGTAAAATGGTCATAAAGTGACTAGATGTTATGTGAAGAAAAAGATTGAGAATGGTGCTAAAAGCACTTGGGTAATTAAAAGAACTAACCCCAATGGACCCAAGAGAATTTGGGTACCAAAAGGCTTATTAACATCTTTGGTGTAGGTATGTTTTCAATTGAAAACAAAGGAGAACAAATGGTTTCTTGACAGTGGATGCTCAAGACACATGACTGGAAATGCATCCATACTTAATGATGTCAAACCAAGAGATGAAGGATTTGTGACTTTCGGTGACAAAAAGAAAGGGAAAATCATTGGCATTGGCAATGTTGGTAAAAGTACTTCTCCCTTTATTAAAGATGTTCTTCTTATTGATAATCTCAAATATAATTTGCTTAGTATTAGTCAATTATGTGATAATGGTTATAAGGTTATTTTCAAGAAGGATTCATGTTTAATTATTAATGATTGCTCTAACAAAACTGTTTTTGTTGGAAATAGAAATGGAAATATGTATGATCTTTACTTTGATGATTTAGTTGAACAAGATGTTAAATGTCTTGCTTTGAAAGATGATGATGCTTATCTTTGGCATCGTAGGTTAGGACATGTGAGCATGGATACTTTGCATAACTTATCTAAACATGAATATGTTAGAGGATTGCCTGCCATTCCATTTTGAAAAAGATCGTGTTTGTGATGCGTGTTAATATGGTAAACAAGTCAAGAGTTTTTTAAACCTAAGAAGATTGTTTCAACTTCAAAACCTCTTGAACTTGTTCATATGGATTTATTTGGTCCTATGAGGACAATGAGCCTTGGTGGAAAATTGTATGCTTATGTGATAGTTGATGACTTCTCTAGATTTACTTGGGTATTATTCTTGTTGGGCAAAATGAAGCTTTTGGAGCTTTTGTCAAGCTTCTTAAACAAGTACAAAACACCATAGGTTGCAAACTCATCTCCATTAGAAGTGATAATGGTAGAGAATTTTGCAATATTAACTTCACTAAACTGTGTGATGAGAATGGAATTTCTCACAATTTTTCTGTTAAAACTCCTCAACAAAATGGTGTCGTGGATGGAGGAAAAATCGTACGTTACAGGAAATGGCCCGTTCTATGCTATGTGAAAATAATTTGCAAAGTTTTTGGGCTGAAGCTGTAAACACCTCTTGCTATATTATAAATAGAGTGCTTCTTAGACCCCTGTGAAGAAAACCCCCTATGAACTTATGTTGGCAAAACTCCTTCTATTTCTTACTTCAAGGTCTTTGGTTGTAAATGTTTGTTTTTTTAAACGTCAAAGACAATCTTGGTAAGTTTGATAAGAAATCCGATGAAGGTATATTTCTTGGCTATTCTTCAATAAGAAAAGCTTATCGTGTGTATAATAAGAGAACTATGATTATTGAAGAAGTTATTCATGTTGTTTTTGATGAATCTAACATCTATTTGCCAAGAAATGAGATTGAAGGTGATATTCAAGAAATACCTTTGAAGTCAATAAATAAGGATGCTGCTCAAACAAATGAAAATCCTTCAACATCAAAGGATGAGAATAGAGAAGTCCTTGAAAATCAAGAATCTATCTCACTTGAAGAAGGAAAAGTATGATCTTCAAAATAATGGAAATATGTTCACAACCATCCAAAGGATCAAATCATTGGTGATCCAAATGAAAGGGTAAGAACTAGAAGATTTTTACAAATTTTGTTGATGATTTTGCATTTTTATCTCATTTAGAACCTAGGAACATTGATGAAGCTCTTAATGATGATTTTTGGATTATTGCCATGCAAGATGAGTTAAATCAATTTGAAAGGAGCAAAGTATGGGAACTTGTACCTAGACCTTCAAATCTTACTATTATTGGTACAAAATGGGTCTTTAGAAATAAACTTGATGAACATGGTATTGTAACTAGAAATAAGGCTAGACTTGTTGCTCAAGGATATAATCAGGAAGAAGGTATTGATTATGATGAGACCTTTGCTCCAGTGGCTAGATTAGAGTCCATTAGAATGTTACTTGCATTTGCTTCCTTTAAAGGTTTTAAATTATTTCAAATGGATGTCAAAAGTGCTTTCTTAAATGGTGTCATTCAAGAGGAATGTATGTTGAACAACCTCCTGGTTTTATTCATGAATCATATGTAAATCATGTGTACAAGCTCTCCAAAGCCTTATATGGTTTAAAGCAAGCACCAAGAGCTTGGTATTATGATAACTCAGCAATTTTCTTATTGAAAAAGGTTTTTCTAGAGGTATAGTTTGATACTACTCTTTTATTAAAAATAAAGCTCATGATATTTTGATTGTTCAAATATATGTTGATGATATTATTTTCGGAGCTACTAATGAAAATATGTGCAAAGATTTCTCTAAGACAATGCAGGATGAATTTGAAATGAGCATGATGGGGTGAGTTGACATTTTTCCTTGGATTACAAATTAAGCAAGCAAAGGAAGGTACTTTCATTAACCAAGCCAAGTACACAAAAGAATTACTGAAGAGGTTTGGAATGGCTGATTCAAAGGAGATTGATACTCCTATGGCCACATCTATTAAATTAGACAAAGACGAGAATGGTAAGATGATTGACCAAACTATATACAGAGGAATGATTGGTAGTCTTTTGTATTTAACTGCTAGTAGACCTGATATTATGTTCTTGTTTGTCTATGTGCTAGATTTCAATCATCTCCTAGAGAATCTCATTTGATTGCTGTGAAACGTATTCTTAGATACTTAAAGGGGACGATAGATTTTGGTTTGTGGTATCCTAAATCTATGTCTTTTGAGCTAGTAGCATTTACTGATGCAGATTATGCAGGTTGTAGAGTAGAACGTAAGAGTACTAGTGGTCACTGTCAATTTCTTGGTTACTCTTTAGTTTCTTGGTATAGTAAGAAACAAGCTTGTGTCTCTCTCTCTACCACTGAAGCTGAATACATTTCTGCTGGTAGTTGTTGTGCACAAGTTTTATGGATGAAAACACCTTGCAAGATTATGGCTTGAACTTTGATTGTACCACTATCAACTGCGATAATACTAGTGCCATAAATCTGACAAAGAATCCTATACAACATGCAAAAACTAAGCATATAGATATTAAACATCATTTTTTACGTGATCATGTTTTAAAAGGTGATATTGTTCTTGAGTTTGTTCCTACGGATGATCAATTAGCTGATATTTTCACAAAGCCTTTGGCTGAGAAAAGGGTTTGTTTACTTAGAAAACTTTGGGTATTGGTACGTTTGATTTCTAACTTGTGCGTTTTTATGAAGTCTGTCAAATATATGCTTTTGTGCATTGTTTTGGATAACACCATTGGCAGGTGCGGTCGACCGCAAGCTAGAAAATAATCATCCACAGAACAGACAGTGGACTTGAGGATGATCATGACAGGATGACCGGTCGACCGCAGATTCAAAGTATCGACCGGAGAGGTTCTAGTGGACGTGCGGATGATACACTTATCAAATCGTCCGGTCGACCGCAGATTAAACACATCGACCGAAAATGTTCCAGAAAATTTGCGGACAACTCAAATTAAAACTTCCGGTCGACCGCAGATTAAATTTATCGACCGAAAATGTTCCCGAGAGTAACAAAAATAAGGTGCGGACGATACTGCGGACGACGATCCGGTCGACCGCACATCTGTAGACCGTTACAAATATGCCTCTTTCGGACGCAACTTTTCATCTTCCAATCATCCCCACCTCTTCATTTATCAGCCGCAACTCTTCAAACTCTCATAACCCACGAACAATCCACCATAAATACACTTCATTTCTTCCCCAATTCATACATTCATCCTACATATCCTTGTTTGCTGCATTTGAAAACCCTAGAAATGGCAAAAACTCAAAGTGACAAGGGGAAAACACAAATGGTTCAAGATGTTCCAAAGAAGAAGAGAACCATGCAAGCTTCTTCTCAACTCTTCAGGAGCAAGCATCATGAGGATCGTTACAATGATTACCTCAAAAATCGCCAAGTAATTACCTATATGGCTTGGCAAGGATGGGATAATATAATTGATCATGAAGAATCCTTGTATACTGATCTTGTATATCAGTTTTATGCTAATCTGAAGAGGTATTAGAAAAGAAGGGAGAGATAACTATAAGGACTCTTTTTGTTTCAAGGGTCAATGGGATAGATAAAAATTTACTTCCATTGGTTTAGATGAAATCTTAGAGATACCTATAGATGGGATTGAGTATTTTAATACTCATCACAGAATAAATCATAAGGATTTTTCTGCTGAGGGTTTTGAGAAGATCTTCACTAAAGGAAAACTCTTTTGTAAACTTAGTCAAGAGAGAGGCCAATGTGTTTAGTTTTGAACATCGAATTCTTCATCATATGTGCACTAACATCTTCATCCCCACTGAAGGCCATAAAACTACTGTCACGTTTATGCATATGTTTCTTATGTATTTGTTGGTGAAGAGAATCCGGGTGGATTTGGTTACATTATGGTACACCACATGATGGCTACCATTGAGAAGGGAAGGCAAAGGTGTTCCGAAAAGCTTACCCTATGGACGGTTATTAACCAAAGTTTTCCGCCTTTCAACGTCCCATTTCCAGAACTGAAGGGGACAAAACATGTGCCTAAGTTCAACTTTGCTTCTTTTAAAAGAATGCAAGCGTTATGTCTCAATGGTACATGGGATTTGAAAGAAAATATGACTTCGGAAGAGATCATTGTGGCAACAAAAGGAGACAGCAAGGTTGATGGGAAAAGAACCACAGATAATTCTTCATGAAGACGACCTTTCTGGCGAAGGTGAAGACTCACAAGGAGTGAAAAGATCACTTCATCTAGAGATGAGGAAAAAGATGTTCCTCTTGAGGCTCCAGATTTGAAGAGGGCAAAAGGTAAAGAAAAAGTTGGAGAGGAAGATGTATCCACTCCAAAACCTGCCATTTGGGGTGGTGCCCTGGAAGAAATCTCTTCTCAGATTGGCTCCATGTTTAGCACATTGACAATCATTTCAAGACACTTCACTCCAAGATCGACGACTGGCATCAAGGGTGGAGTACCATGGCATTGAGATCATCAACATCAAATTTCATCTAGAGGCACTACATGGCATTCAGGTTGACGTTTCTACACCACCACCTTCACATGATATGCCCCCGCCTGATGAGCAGCCTACTGGACCATCCTCTTCCACAGCAAAAGTTTATATGCGACGACCTAGGAGATAGTGTTTTTTCTGCACTTATTGTACTTTTGTTTTATCCAGACAACTTATCTCTTGTTTGTATTCTTGACTCTATTTTTATATATTTTTCCCTATGATGACTCCTTGGTAGTTGAGGGATCTTATTGTTTAATTAACTTAGTTCTATCCTTTCTATCCATTCTTTTTGAATGATGACAAAAGGGGAGAGAAAAACTACTGTTGATTGCAATATATAAATGTCGTGAAACTAACTTTTTTGTTTCAGGAATTTCTGAGATGAACTTAAATGCTCAAACTCATCAAAATCAAGAGAAATGAGAAATAGCTCTAAAAGGTTAAGTATGGCTATCTTGGTTTTAAAGGTTATATATTTCTAAGTTTATGCTATATTTGAGATTGAAGGAGAATGGGAATTGTGTGTTGGTGGCCGGGTTGGCCTTATGTGCGATTTTATGTGTTATCTCATCTCTTTTGCATTGTTGAGTTTATGTTGCAAAAATTTTTTTTTTATAAGAGTTATAAAGGAAACTCTGTCAAAATTTTTACAAAACCTAGCATTGTAAGGGGGAGCATTTTTAATAATTTTATTACATATTATATAAACTCTTCCTTACTTTGAATCCTTGCACTTAATTGTTATATCATCACCATTGCATCAATATTTGTCATCATAAAAAAGGGGGAGATTGAAAGCCTTAAAGCTTTAATATCTATTTTATTTTGATTAAATGACAAACATTGATAAGGACTAATGGCTTTATTGTATTAGTGATGATCTTTAGGATTCATATATCTAATCCTTGCAAGATCAAAGTTTCAAATCTTCAGGAAAGAGCTTTTGATGTCAAGCCTTGAAGATAAGCGTTTCTGGATTAGATAGGATCTAGAGGTGTAGCTTTAATTCTTTAATTTTTATTTATCTTTGGTTATCTCTAGGTCTATCCCTTTGAGTAATGAGTTCTATAGGTTGCTCAATAAGAGTGAAATGATTTTCAAAATGCATTTCATTTAGATAAAACATGAGTTGGGTATTTGAAATGATTTTCAAAATACATGCACATACTTCAAAATTCATAAAATATAGTTTGCAAACTCTTAGAGTTGTTTGGGAACTTGTTCTGCATAGTTTTAATACATTTGTGGTCGACCTGACAAAAGTGTGGACGACCACAAATCATGCGGTCGACCAGACTTCTCAGAGTATCGTCCGCAGGCTGTCCAGAGTTCTCTGGAACACTTGCGGATGATGGAGCGGTCGACCGGACTTCTGAGCTCATCGTCCGCAGGCTGTCCAGAGTTCTCTGGAACATTTGCGGATGATGGTACGGACGACCCTCTTGATTGCGGTCGACCGCACTTCTCCTGAGTGGGATTCAAACAGCCATTTTATGACCGTTGGTGCATATATATAAATACCCAATCGTTTAAACAACTCATATCAATTACTTTTTGAGCAAAAATCTGATCCGAACACTTCATAGAACCTCTGGAGATTATTTTGAAACCAAATCTTAACATTCATATTGTGGAAATTCATCAAAGTGAGATTTATACAAAATCATTGAGGTTCTTGAGCAACTTACAAGAAAACATTACTCAAAGAGGTATTTATGCTTTACATTGATATATCTTCACATTAAGGTGTGATTTCATATATCAAACTCTCTTATTCATATCTTGATTGATTTGTTCAAGGTTGCATTGAGCTTAAAACTCTAAGGGGTTAGAGTGAGCCTTGAACCATAGAAAACTGGTTTGTGTTAAGAGCTTCTTTTTCATTAATTGTTGTAATAGAGAAGGTGTGTAGTAACAGGTTATTGTAAAAACTCAAAGTTTGAGTGAACCTTGGTTGGTTAAGAGGTTATGTTGTAAAACCCTAAGGGAATTGGGTGAGCCTCTATTGTATTCTCTCTTACTATATTAGTGAAAGGTTTTGTGAAATCCTTGAGTAGATAGCTCAAGGTAGTGGATTAGGTTTTGTTGGATAAACCGAACCACTAAAATCTTGTGTTCATTGCTTCTTTCTTGAACTCATCTTTTCATACTTTGGTTGAACACCAAGTGTTTGATATTTGTTATCTTAGAAAGCTTGTTTAATTTAAAGAGGAAAAAATCGGTTTAAAAACCTAATCACCCCCCCCCCCTCTTAGGTTTTTCACCCTCCCTTCCACTCTAGATTTGTGTTAATTTGAAATTTAAATGTTCATTTCCTCTCTCTCATTAATATCACTATGTCAATTTCCAAGACAAATTTAGTCCAATGTTTGCTATAATTGCTCCTTTGAATATGATTTCTTCCTAAGTTGTCGACTTGCCATTTCACACTATGAAACTATGAATGTAATACATTGAATTCACATAAAAAATATATCTTTCAAAAGAAAAAAAAATGATTATAGGGTACCAATTCAGACAATGTGATTCACTTTGAGTGCAATATGTAACTTACTTTTGGGTTTGAGTACTCAAGAGAAGAATTGGATGACAAATTCTTCGATTTAATGTCTTGCAAAGATTATAATACACTCATACATCTATAAATTTATATTTCTCACTTATTTTTTCTATTATTTTAAAATAAAATTATTTTGTATAACGCGAGCATAATACTGAATAGTATTAATTGTTGAGCATGTACAATATTTGGCTCTATGGCAAATAAAGCCACCACTTGTTATGTTTTTGGTGGGTACTCTTTGTAAATTAAATGAAAATATACTAATCCAAAAAAAAATTGTAGGTTTCTATACTCTTTTGTAATTCTTCACATCATGTACTCAATCACAATTTAGTATCCTAAAGAGATACGTATATTATTGGTCATTAATAAAATATGTCATCAAAATTGTTTTAATTTTAAAATTTCAAATTTCGTTTTGCCCCCTTATAAACTTGCATCGATGAGTTGAGACCTTAAATATACTAATCAACCTTATCTTGTTATAATCGACTCATTATAATCGGTTTGGGGTTAGTGATGATTGCTTCATATTGAAGTCGTAACATTCAAATCGAAACCAAAAACCAGTTTTATTCACCTGATTTCTTGACTCAAAAGGTATGTCACTGAGAGCAAAATCTCAAACGCCTTACCTCAGAAACCACTCTATAATCAAACCCTCCGCTTCATCTCCTACCTCTCCGAACAACCACATCACCAATCTCAATCTGCACGGCAAGAAGACACTCATTCCCTTCTTAAGGAAGACCCAATCCAAGTGCTCTCAGACCTTTGGGTCAAAACCTTCCTCAACCCCAAAAGCCCTTTAACAATCTCACTGGCTTCCTCTCAAAAACTTGATCTCTGGGTCCTCGCTTATCAGCGGACGTGCGCTCATTTACTGGCACTTTTCCACCAAGGAATGCTTGCATTCAAGTGTTCTCTCTGATCTTCTTTCCCTCCGGAATGCCGTTGTTCACAACAGTTTTTATGGAATTGCAAGACCCGTCAATTTATTCGCGGCCCCAATGACAAACCGATACTAAGCTGCTTTCAAGGCGTCAATTGAATGCCATTCTGACATCCAAAGCTCCACCATTTCAGGACCGGGTTGTTCAGGAGGTACTTCTAATGATTCTTGAACCCATTTTTTGAAACCCAATTTTCGTCAAAATCGCATGCATTTCGACCTGGGCAGGAGTGCGCATACCGTGATTCGGACTATTAGGAGTAATTTTGCAGGGTACTTGTGGTTTTGAGAGGTGATATTAGTGAGATTTTTGACAATGTTGATGTGAATGTAGTGATGGGTTGTATTGAAA
Organism: Apocynum venetum; assembly: GCA_019593545.1. Taxonomy (NCBI): domain Eukaryota; kingdom Viridiplantae; phylum Streptophyta; class Magnoliopsida; order Gentianales; family Apocynaceae; genus Apocynum; species Apocynum venetum. Next base: position 37,816 of record SRSM01000428.1, read on the forward strand.
AATCTGTAAAAGACAAGAAAGTTTTGAACTTGATAAAATCGGGGCTAAAGGAGTTGAAAATAACGGTTTAAATGGAAGGGAGGATGAAGAGAAAATTGATAGAAAGAAGAGAAAAAAGGGGCAGACGAAGAAAAGGATTTTGAATGAGAATGAGCCGAAACCTGACCCTTACTGGTGAGGACGTTTTCAAATTGCGCCTGAGGAGGCTGCAAAGGTTCAAGACTATGGGACTGTGGAATTCTCAGCCCGTTGCTTGCCAATGTTTGTCTTAATGAGCTTGATCAGGTGATGGGAAGAGAAGATAGTTGAATTCTTTAGGCCTTCTGAGCACGATTCATCTGGAAGTATTCAATAACTGATGGCTGTCATAACCCCTCATGGCCAGAGTTTGTGCCAAACAGTGGAAGGAGAAGACAAGGAAGATGGACTTATAAGGTTTGGGGGTCATTTTCTGATTGGGATTCGGGGACCTAGAGAGGTTGCAGTGGGAATTAGGAAGGAAATAATTGATTTTTGTGAGAATGCATTTGGGATAAGGCTGGACAACTCAAAAATAGAGATTGAACATATCACTAGAGGGAAAGTCAGTTTTTGGATCATATTTATATGCCGTAGGGTAATCTATCCAACTCTTCGTTACACTGGGAGTGGTGGCAAGATTGTCAACGAGAAAGGGGTAGGGACTTTGCTTTCAGTTACTGCTAGCTTGCAGCAATGCATTCGTCAGTTTAGGAGGCTTGCATTCGTAAAAGGAGATAAGGATCCAGAACCACTTCCTTGCACCCCAATGCTTTATTCAGGCCAAGCTCATACTAATGCTCAAATGAATAAGTTCCTCGAGACCATGGCTGACTGGTATAGATTTGCAGATAACAGGAAAAAAATTGTTGGTTTCTGTGCTTATGTGATTAGGAGTTCCTGGCTAAATTATATGCAGCAAGGTATAGACTTAAATCCCGGGCCAAGTTTACAAGATTGCAAAGCGTGATCTTAGCCGTCCTTTAGTGGAAAGTAGTAACAATTCAGCACCTGAATATTCAGATCTTTTAAGGTTGGGACTTGTTGATGCCATTGATGGTGTCCAATTTTCTCATATGTCTTTGATTCCTTCATGCGATTACACCCATTTTTAAGGAACTGGGTTCCTGATCATGAGAGGGTGTTGCATGAGTATGTTAAGTTACAAGATCCTAAATTCTTCTATGAACTGCATAAATCAGTTAAACGAGAGGGCTCTCTCTGCCTCAGGATGAAATATCAGAGATTGTTTGGACTACAAGATACTTGGTAAGCATAGCTTCCAGTTAAGTGCTGATAAAGAGGAAAACAATGCTTCTCCAATAGCGATGTTAGCATCTTTGTAAATTCATAAGTGATAACATATCAATCAGTTGATGAAAATTATTCCAATTGAAGGTGGCTTGCTGCAATGTTTTCCATCTCTGCAGCATGGATTCTATTACAGTTGGACTTTTAGCACTCTAAGGTTTTCCTTGCAGCAGATCCTGCTCAATGAATTAATTTTGTCTATGCGAAATGGCTATTACCTGTTCAGATTTGAACATCAATTCTCACTAATGCAAAAGATAACCTTGAAATATTGCACCCTTGGGTGAATGAAAATTTGATGTTGTACAAGAATACCATAATTCTAGATTAGGCGACCAAAAGATATTTGGGGCTGTGTGAAAAGAGAATAAGGTGGTTTTTAGTGGATATTACATCGTAATGATGAAGTCAGCATGTTGCACCATCAGAACTGAGTTATGTTGGGAGGTCCAAAAGAGTGTGGGAAGGCCAACAAGCATGAAAGCTGGGGAAAAAATGTAAGAGGATTGTAATTTCAGGAGAAACTGGGTTCTTTGCATGAATCAGAAATGGAAGGTAACTTTTCAATTTAGAAATGATTACATACTCCAGATAGTGTAAACTTCTGTGTTATTATATGACTTTTGGATACGTACTTGTAGTTTTTGAAGAATTGGCTGGTGATCTTTTTGTAATTAAAAATGCCTTGAAAGAGAATCACCTGACCTATATCTTGCTTGATAAATTTTCCATGAAAAATCTATTGGGGAACCTTGTTATTGCAAAGAGAGAAAAATCCATTATCATGAAGCTGCATGGACCTGTTAATCAAGATACTGTTTGTGGATAAATGCCTTTGTTATTCTTTTACAATTTGAATCAATTTCTCCTTTATGGGTCTGCAATCTAGTTAAACTTTGTAAAGTACAATATAAATTGCTTCTGGATAACAAAAGAAAGGAGAAGACCTCTGTTGCGCTTGCTAACGGGATACATAGGATCAGAGTATCTTGTATAAGGTTATCTTTAGGAAACATATCAGGTTCGGTAGTTTGAAAAATGTACTTTGATTCTTTTGCTTTTGTGGCTGAAATCTGTTAAAATCATGATCATAAATCAGAAAAAGAAAATTAGAGATCAGATTGGAAGTGTAAATCTCAAAAGCATGATAACCTGAGTTGAATTCTTGCAAAATCAAGTAGAATACTGATCTTTAATTCCTCTTTGATTTCTTTTTCATATGGAACCTAGCATCAGTACTACAAGTTTGAGATGTGTTTACTGTAAAAAGATGCAAATAATTGCTAAAGTTTGCAAGGAATACTAGAGAACTTTGACGGATAGAAGAAGATGCAAAAAGTCCTGCAATCTGCATATCAGAGTTACAAGTGAGTTTTGCTCCACCTTTGCAGTCCCTTTTTCTATTGTTAATTTGTTATCACTCCCCCAGTTGCTGTACCAAGCAAAGTAAATTTCAAGTTAATCTTCGAGGGAATAGAATCAGAATGGAAAGGGCTGTGGTAATAGTGCAGGCTCTTGGTTTATTGATGTTTTTGGTAGTTCTCGGGGAATATTTCTGCATTTCTCTAATACAAAGCCTTTCAGTTCTTAATGTGTGTTTCAACCATGAGTTTAATCTTTTAGTTATCTTGAACAATAAAAGAAGACTTCAGAGATGCTACTCCCTACAAGTTTTGCTAGTTATTCTTTATGTTTCCAGAGAATGACTTGTGCTTTGGGAGAGAGAAATCCTATTTTTATTGTCAGAAGAAAATTTAAAATATGTGCCAATTTAGATATTCATTGGCAAGACTGAGGGATTACTTCTTGTGGAAGAATTGAATTGACCTTTGGTTCTTTGCTTGCGGGAAGAATTACCCTAGTATGGGTAGTAGTGTAGTTACACTAGTATAAATGGAATAGAAAAGGTCGTAGCTAAGTAGTATGCTATTGATTTCCTTGCTTCTGTATGCTAATTTTGTGAATCTTCTGAATTTCACTTTCAATTATTTTGGTTTGACTATCTCCCCTGCCTTTCTTTTGATGTGTGTTGAATGATGAAACGTTCTTTATAGATTATAGGGTCTAAGATATCAAAGCAATGAGATAACCTCTTACCACTAACAAAAGTTTGGGTCCTAGAAGCAATGGCTTGCCCTTTTAACCGAGAAAGGAAAAGCAAGTTCTTTTCAATGCATAATTTAAGATTTCTTCTTTTTCTATAGAGAACTTACAGACATGCATCAATGGAATCATTCCTGCTCTGTGCTCTGCATTCATGGGCTACTGTACGACAATTGTATTCTTGGTCATTATGGAAAAAGTAGATGCTGCAGCTGCTTTTATATTTC